>WUAM01000217.1:580150-600402 GCA_024336885.1 Actenoides hombroni | reverse complement strand
ATAAATAAAAAATAATTTAAAAAAAAAAAAAAACAACTTCCAAAGCATTAAATCTAAGGCACAGTTAAAAATTCTTATTTTCAGGAAAGAGGATTTAAACTACTGAATACCTGAAGTGACATATGCCAGTAAAATCAGCATAGACATTTAAAGAACCAAAAATTGGACAAAATTAAATGTATGAAAAATAACTCAAGAACGAGACAAAGACTCTTTCCTATACATACATACTTCTTAGACACTTTTTTAAAAAAACCAGACTCTTCTCCCCAAAAGACAAGTGAAACTGCAAACTCTTTATATAAACATCACTTTCCCCTACACCCTCACTAAAATATTTCTGTAATTTCCAAACAATACCATGTGTTCTGCTACCAAATTGGATCAAGGAGCTTGTGCAGCTTATCCATAATGTTGTTGTCAGAACTGTTTATGGAACATATATTTCATCCGCAGGGTCTATGTCTTGAAACACAGTTTATTATTCTGGGCTCACGGCAATGTTCAGCGCTTTGGATTCAAAAGCTGCTGACAGTTCATTTTCATTTCTCAGTCTCTGCATTTCTGTGTTTAAATCCAGTTGAGTCCTGGCAAGCTGACGACTTGAGGAGTGCACCTCCAGCTAAAGACACAGAGGAAAAGATTTTTATTAGCAGAAGATAGCCATCAAACTAAATTACACCATGAGTCTTTAAGGACAGATAGATACATTTGGGTGGAAATGTAAAAATAATTGCCATAAAACTCATCAGAAAAATAGGCACTTCTTGTAGCACTTTCAAGTGATACAGCCTTCTCCCTAGCTACAGGGCAGCCAAAATAATCCTTCATTGGAGAAGTAACCACTGGATGTATATTTATTAGCTACCTAAATAATTTGGAGAGGAAGCAAAAATAATTAGGATCAAAAGGTGAATAATCTGAAAGCTGAAATATACCATCTATTGCAAGTGTGCAAATTAGTAGACTTAATCTTGTAATGTGTTGATCTCTGAACAAAGCCCAGCAAGTCAGTTAAGCACACTTTCTAACTATAAAAGCATCACACGAGACCCACTGGGGTATGACTTCAGGCAGTTGTTTTAATGTGGCAATGAACAGAGACAGTACCCAGCATCTTGCGGGACTGCAGACTTTATGCTCATTTTATATGTCCTGGAGTGTAAGATCTAACACTGTATTCCTTCCTAAATATACAATATCCACAGACAGAAAGACATAAGCATGCAGATCTAGAAGTCTGCTTCTCTTATCTAATGGTTATTAGTATTTAAATGTTTGTGTAGTCACAATTTAGAAAGAGAGTTTAAGTTTAAATGACACCATTTTTGTTAAAAGCACCTCCAACTCACCCAGCAAGTTGTACCTTTTAAAATGAATTCTTCTACCTCTATGAAAGTTTTATCCCTAAATAGATTCTTTTTCCATCATTCTCTATTTTCTTTAATGTTTTCTTATTAGCAATAACTACCACATCTTGCCTACCATGCAAAGATGTAAAGGGAGAATTAAATGCCACAGATAATGCTGGATTATTGCATGACTTTAATTTCTTAGTAAATTTAGGTTGGTGTAGGCAGGAGTTCTGTTGCATGGATAAAAGTTGCCGACTATTATGAGCATCTCAGAAACTTCAGGGATGAGGTACAAGAGTAAGGAGACAAAGTATGAATAAATTCCAGCATAACCAGATGTTTCCTATAAATGCAAAATGAAACCATAATGTGATTTCATTATAGTCAACACCAATTTTCATATAACCCTATTAAATGATCAGTGGATCATGATAGGTGATCCGGATAATTATAGCTGTCTAATGTTTCCCCATGAAGTTCTTGTTTTCAGTGGCTTATATTTTGCCAAACCCAACCATTTAGGCTACATTTTGCTTCTTTACTCTAGCTGGTTATGGTTTTGTTTTGATTTTTATGTTTTGGTACAGCCAGTTCAGCTGTTTCTGAGAAGTATGGAGGAAAAGAGTCAATAACTTTGGAAGAGCTTGAATTAATATTTTAGATGCTTTTTTTAGCCTGCTCTTTACGTTTACATATAGCAGTAGGGAAATTCAATTTAGCAAAATCTGCACTATGCCTGTGAAAAAACCCTGCTTTGGGCAAATGATGAGATAATAAAATAAGATGAGATAATGAAATATCACTGGGTATCCCATCTGCACTGATCGTGCTTCATCATCCCCCCAAAACAACTTATAAATACCAAGTACTGCAAGCATACCATCAGGAGAGGATTTGTAATTCTGTATGTCCATGTGTCTCTTGCCCTGGGGAGCCCAGCACACTCCAGGTGTGGCCTCAGCAGGGCTGAGCACAGGGGAAGGATCACCTCCTTGACCTGCTGGCAACATGAAGAACATTAATTTGTGAAACTCAATCATATGTATCGTAATCAGGGCAAGCAAATTATATGTCTAACTTTTAAAGACTAAATAGTCCTAATTTTGCTTTTTCCTAAATTCTGTGTTCTTCATTTTCCCATCTTAACTTCTGAAAGTACCTTTCTTAAAGGACATAGTATTTGTAGGCTCAATTAATAACATATTTAATAACTGGAAATACAATCCCAGGTTTTGATTTAACTCAATAATTCTATAACCGAAAGTTGTAACTACCATGTGAATATTTAATTACACACATTTAATTGGACTAGGAATGTGCTTTTCTCTGACACAGATTTATGAAATTGACTGTAAAAAGGGACGCTACTTGCCTATCTTGTCTTTTTTATGATAGAGTATAAAGCATTGTCAGTATTTTAATATACTGAATATTACTAATGTTTAACTGGAGTGTATAACTTTTTATTTAGAACTTTTCTTTGAATAATTGCTTCAAATGAAATTTCAATTCGTTTTTAAATATGACAATTATATGGACATTTAAATTTTCAGAGTGCTGTTAAAAGGAAAGCTAAGAGCAGGGAGATATACTGGAGATTTACCATGTGCTGAGGTAGTGGAAGCATAGATGAAGAAACTTGGCTTTCAGAGGGTCAGTGTTAGCTCCTTCCTATGTTTTACATGGAGCATATTCTTAAAACAAACAAAAAAGCACCAAGGAAATATAGAATAAATTAAATAAGCACACCCCATATTGCTGGGTGGAGAGTTCTGTTGATTAACACCAGCAGTATAGAGGCAACCTTCTTGTGCCACAAATTTTCTAAGGTGAGCTGCCTCTGGCCACTATGCTTCAAGCAGATGGAAAAGACATGGTGTGCTGGAAGCAAAGCCTTGGTAAGTGTCCTGTGGCACGTTCCTTGCTACTCACAGGGCCTTCGCCTTGTGCTGTGCCAAAGCTTGCTTCCCCAAAACCCCTTGCTGCAGTGTGTGCCACACGCTCAACTCCTCAACATCTTAGCTTGAGCTGTCTGCTTTAGAGAGGTCCTGGGGCATTTTCTTGGTCTGGCAGGATGAAACCTGGACCGTACAGGAGCTGCTTAATCAGCTGCTGCCACTCTAATCAAATCACTATTCTGCGCCTGGACACTAGTTTTTCACCCTAGCTGGCCTCTGCCTAGCTCACAAGTACTAAGATAAGCTCATCAACTAGTTTAAAGGAGTAAGGTGATTACCAGAATGATTTGATTTAGCATTAGTGACTTCTTGTTATCTCAACACTTTTCTCGCTGCAACTGCTGGCTAGAATTGAGCTTTTCTTAACAGCTCACTACCTTGAAGTCAAAACATCACCTGATAATGACTTTTGCTTGTAGGAGATGAACAAAATGTAAGTTATAGCTTAAACTAACTCCACGCTCAGTGGGGATGCCACAGCTCAAGTCAGACTTCATCTGCTCTTAAATTCAGCCCCTCCCTTACATTAGCTGAAGCAGCCTGCATAGACCTAGTGTGGTTTCACAGCACACATCTGTGCTGCTCGCTGCAGGGACATACAGATATCTGAACTATTTTTAAATAAAAAGTGTGGACAGGAGAAGCCATACTGCCGCATTGTTACAGAGCTCCACGTGGATTAATTTTACTCAAGACTGCTGATGCAAAACACAGTGCTGATGCAACCAGTTTGCTTCCAGTGCTCAGTCTCCCTCATTTACAACTTGCCCTGAGTAGTTTTTATACCACACCAGAATACAGCCCTGGAGACCACTGTTTACAGAGTACAGTCCCTCTGCTTCCATCTCACTTCTGCATAATACATGTGAAGGATTAAGCAGAAATATTAACAGGTTGGACCTCTGGTCCTGAGGGACAGTGGTGAGGATCTGTTGCTTGGTGACTGGGGAGGAAGGGACCTTACCCCAGCTCTTCTCCCTCTGCTGAAGCCAGCCCCAGGGGAGTCCAGGTGCTCACAGAGGAAAAAGTGGCTCTGAAAATGTGTGTTTCTGAAATATTGTGTGGTTGTTGGGGTTTTTTTGTGGTTTGTTTTGTTATAAATCGCAGAAAGCTATTGGGGTTGCAGCATTCCCCATCAATCAGCACACCACACAGTGTCTGTATTAAACATCCTACCGAGTCCCAAATTTCTGATGACAGAAGATAAGAAAATATTCGTCAGGTTTTGTTAAACAATTTATATGTTAAGGGACTGAAAGGTCAGTGAGCAGAAATTGTGGTTCATCTTTCTTGCATATATATATTGCTTGATGATTAGGTCAAAAATGTTACAAATACAGATGCAGGTGAAAAATATGACTATTCATAAGCAGAGATGAGACAATAGGGGGTTTTGTTATCCTGTTCATTTTAGTCCCTACACAACAGGTTCAGAGAATGGTTGTGCATTGCTAGAGAATGTGAGAACTGCTTTTCTGTCTCTGTGGGTATTTTTGATCTTTTGCCTTACCATATCTACAAAGTTTGCATAAAATTACCAGAAAAATACATTTTTTATCAGTGCAAAAATGCATGAAGAGCTAGTTCATCCTTCAATTGGCAATATTAGACAAGTGAAAATTAGCTACATTGCCATCCTATTGATGGCTAAGAGGTTTGATCTTGTCTTCAAACACTTGCGGGGTAGGGTGGTACCTCAGTAGACCTGGTAAGACTGGTTGGATAATTAGTGCTGAAAAATCTGTGGTTCATGGTTCCTGTTTCATGGGGTACATGTATGCTGGCCTTTCTGGAAAAAGAATTCATCAAACGAAAGGGAAAAGACCAAATTCAGACCTTCTATGCCTTGCCTCAGCTCAATTGAGTCAGACATTTTTAGCAATGAAGCTTGTGTTATGTTGAATTTAAGAGTAGTTTTCATTTCAGCAAAAAAGAAATGAAAAAGAATAAAGAATTTTTAATGCATAGGGCAGGCAACTGGGCACAAGGTATTTCTGGGCTTTTTGCCCAGATCCGTCATTGACTTTTGGTTTTATCTTGTGGGTCTGTTTTATTTTTTTAAGGAAAAAAAAATTTCAATCATTAGAATGTTAAGAAAATGAGGAGGCTGAATTCACTACAGCGTGATCTGTAAGATCATGTTGCAGGCTGGGTTAGGAAACTTCAAGTGTATTTTGGTCCTTCTCTACATTCATTTTGCCATTTGTCTTTATTATGTACTGGCTATAATTCTGTGGTCTTCAGAGCAAATGCTCTATCTGGCTCTATGTGTACAGTGAAAGCAGGTAGCTTTAAATTATATGTCTTATTAAAGAAGACATTCATACAGGCAAAATCACCAAGCTTCTCTGAGATGCATGAAGGTCCATGCTGACCTGGTGAAGTTGCTTTTGATTCTTGAGCTAGCTCTAAGACACGATGTAAGATGCAGCATAGACTTATGCCCATAAAGGAATTTTCTATAGGGATGGTACCAACAGAGAATCCACCTTATGCTGCAGGGGACACAGGAAGGGCTGCTTACTTCTTAGTGATTACAAACCCCTCTTCTTGGTGAATTTGTGCGAATTTGGTTTCTGTAGATACATACCTGTGTGCATACAGAAACAGTTACCAGAAAAGAGCATGAGGAAAAGTATGCATGGAGAGGTAGTGAGTGAGAGTCTGCCACAAGTTGCTAAATTCTGGAGGCCTGTGGTCCTATTGAATCAGAGACACAGGATAAACTCGGAACAACAAGAGTCTGCAGATATGTCCAAGGCCATCAGCATGCAAGAGTATCAGCACTGGCTTTTATAACTCAGACCATAGCCAAGGAGCTGGCGGCTGCTATATGTAGACACAGCCCACAGGCTATAGGATTTATATCTGCCTGGGGAAGGAAGAAACTTCCGATCACCTTCCCAAAACCACTAGTGCATAGGTATGGCCCTCCACTTCTCAATAAACACCCAGAGTTGGCCTCCACGCTGCTGCTCTAGCTGGGTAAAATGAAGGATTGAGGGGGATAATTGAATGGATGGTACCAATGGTTACCTGATGTTAAGAGTAACAGCTCGATTCCATTATTAATAGAATAGCTTAATTTCTAAAATATGTTCCATTAAATACTGGCTGTAGTCTGTATCTCTCCCTGACTGCTTCCCTTACCTGGAAAACCTGGAAAATTTACCTTCTTCTCCCCTATAGTTGGAGACAAGGAGGCAAAGCAAAGAAGATGCCATACTGTCCTTGTAGGGATGGGGAAGGAAGGGATGATGGTCTGTGGGGGAAGGCACGAGAGAAAAAGGCTTTTACAGGGAGGTCGGCAACATAATGCCAGGTATCCTGGGCTGGCTGAGGTCACTCATGACATCTAGGTACTGATAAAAATATAATAAAGATATTAACAATGGTGGCATTAAATTGCCAAGATCCTTAGATGGATGCTACAGGCTGTTCTGCCTCTTCCATTTGTAAAGCAGATACAAGAGGGTAGTCATGTAAAAATTACTAAGTATTCCTGTCTACAGATGACTTTTTGCAGAGACTAACTCATTTTAGAATGCAGTTTGATTTCTGGAAACAGAACACTTCAGTCCACAGAACTTTTCTCTCATTAATAGTGTTAATCGGCTCCTGAGTGGACAATAAAATGTTTGCCTTTATGCTCTCCAGCCCTGTTGCTAAGAGCTATATACAGTAACAAACTGTTCACATAAATTTTCACATTTTTCTTAGCTAAAACCCCAACAGGAAGAAAAAAAAAAATATCTGCTGACATTGATAAAGAATTTGAAAAAGCTCCTATGGGTTTTGCCATTCCAGACTGCCAGTTTATAGCCTGGGAACATTATCGCAGCTTCATTTCCACAACAAAAAGGCCCCATTCTTTTCTTAAGGGTTTGACCGTTCATCCTGTCCTTGGTGTTTTGCATCAGAAATGCACTCGTGTTGTCAGCCTTTCTCTTAGCACTCACTTATCGAGGGTGCCAAAGAAAAGTCTAAGAAAAGCACAAGTGTCTAACAGGTTACTATAGTTTCTTTTGTGCTCTTAAAATTTGCAGACTTCAAGTGTTTAAAAATGTAATTAACATTTATGCATATGATAAATTTAAAAATTGGGTGAACTTTTCACACTTGAATGTTAACAATTTCCATTGCCTGCTCTCCGGTAAATTTCAATTCTGGTTATTTTTACTTCATGGGTTTAGCTGGGCTGTAATCCTGCTGGGTCGTACTAGGAATTTTACAGACACAGAACAGGAAATAGCCATTTAAATTTTTAGTGTAAGTTTAAAGTATAAGTCCAGCAAAATAGAAGGTATTTTTTCTGCAAAGGTGAGAGAAAAGGATTTCAATTATTGCAGGTTGGTAGGTGGGCGGTGTCTTGCTAATATTACATTTTTGAGTTCTTTTCTTCTTTCACTGTCATTATATATAGTCATTCAGTTACAACTTATGAAAATGTATAAATAATCCACTTATGCTACGTCAACTTAACACAATCCCATAATCAAATATGATCTTGGAAACATCTAAAAGTACAGCAAAATTAATGCAGTTGAGGATGGAGAGATCATACAGCCAGAGATCTCACATAGCAGTGTTTTTGCACCGATGTACCCCAATTAAATTCCAGAACAGACTAATTGTTAATGGAAAATATCACCTTATGGTTACTTGATGTCCTACAAGAGGTGAGTCCAATGATTTTAGTGTCATCTAGTATAAAGCATGCCGGTGTCTGTATCACAGAACTGTATATCACAACTTTATATCACAAAACTAATCACAATTTTATGACAGGGCATTGTGATATACAGTTGACAGCCTGGTTGGCAGCCTTAGCAGCAAATCCAATGACAACTGCATTAGCCTCTGGTGGCAGCATTTGCAGGTCAGTGAGGTAAGACAGTCTCAGGAAATCTGCACTGTGCATATTCTGCAGTAATAACCTGAACTTCATTCTCCGAGGCTGCCAGGGTGATATCTACCAAAGGAGCTAGTTCATATGGTCCTTAAAAATGCAGTTTAGGCTTTGTCTGAAGGTGAATATTACACCAACTTGAGCAATTACAATTAGAAAAAGACAGATT
Source organism: Actenoides hombroni (assembly GCA_024336885.1). Taxonomy (NCBI): domain Eukaryota; kingdom Metazoa; phylum Chordata; class Aves; order Coraciiformes; family Alcedinidae; genus Actenoides; species Actenoides hombroni. Next base: position 592,011 of record WUAM01000217.1, on the reverse strand, counting down.
GAATTTTGTTGACATCTCTTTAAAGATTGGTGCCCAAGAGAAAAATAATGCTGCAACATAGAACTTGAGAGTAAACACCTCAGCATTTTAATAACTGCAAAAGCCATTTTTTTTCTGGAATGCCATGAACATTATTGCTGTAAGATAAAATGAAGGACAATCCTATAAAACAGTACATAAAAAGACAAAGACATTACTTGTCACACTGCTTATTTCAGGGCTAAAGTGCTGGCTACATGTTCCCATTGCACTATTTTAATGTTCCCAGCTGGCTTCTGCAGGGGAGTGCTTACTTTTTCTCCCAAAGGAATGATACTGTTCCATCATCCAACATGACTCATCCAGGAAACACAGAAAAACTGTCTCCCCATTCCCTTTTTGCTCCCCATCTCCCTGGGCTGGTGAGGCAAAAGGAGACTAATTGCAGATTACAGTTCTGATAGGAGATTTTTGGAAAGCAGTGTAAATAAATCAATGTCAAATCACAGGGACACAGTAAAATCAGTTCAGAAGCCTCACCCTACTGCATTTATCTGTAGTCCCTCTAGTATGGATGTGCTAGTGTTAGGTGTGAGCATCACAATAGCATTAATGGTATTAATCTGCCTGCTAATGTCAGAATTAGGACAAAGAAACAGGACTCAGAGTATTTACTCCTCCCCAAATGGCAAGGAGCCTGGAAAGAAAAGACTATGAAGTGAAGACCTTGGGACTCAAAAAAGCATGGGGATTGTAGGCAAATTCAGAGCGGTTCTTGAAGGGACAGATCATCCAAGGCATTCAAAAGGATTACAGATTTAAGACTCATGAAGCAGGTGAAATGATTCAGATTGGAGGATGACATAATTGGAAAAGAGAAGGTGAAAATGAGTTTAGCAAATTTGTTTTAGAGGGCAGAAATGGACAAGTATTTAGCGATGAAGATAAATTGTCATGGATAGGCTTCCTAATGTCACATGGAATAAAAATTTTTTGATGTGATAAGTGTGTAGATGAAGAGGCAAACGGAGAATGAGAAATCAAAGGTAACAGTAAGGCTACAAGACAAGGAGAACAGTATAATTCTGAACAAACAAAAATCAAGGAGAAAAGAGCATCCTTGGGACAGCTAAAAAAGTCTCATCTGAAGAGACTTTGAAATGGCAAGGTAATACCTAAGAAGGTATGTCAGAGGCAAAACTTCACTAGAGGAGGGAAAAAGATTATATGTAATAGAAACTGTTGGGGAGGCTGAGTTAGTCAAAATAGAGACTAAAAAGATAAAAGAAGGAGGAAAATCTGAAGGGTGTCAACAGATAGTGGAGAGGGAGTGGGATGATCTACCCGAGTTGGTGCTGAAAAGAACAATGTTTGAGGTAAAAGTAGAAAGCAGAGAGCACAAGCTCATCAAAGGATAAGGTGGAAAGGAAGAAGATGTGGAGAAGCCATGGTCCTGAAGACTGCATTAGGAGGTATCTGAGCTGAAAAAAGCCATCTGATTTGGCTAGGAAGGAACACTGGTGAGGGGAGTCTCGGTGGATACTAAAACTAGATGATAAAGAAAGTCTGATAAATACCAGCCAGGAAAGAATGTTTGGAAGTCTAATCAGATGTGGGGTCTAATCAGATGTCTAATCAGCTTGGGGTGGCAAGTGCAACCCTGTTTCCAGGCTGACTGAAAGAAGCTGGAGAACAGAGGCAGGGCAGCAGAGAAGTTGCCGAGGAATAAGAGAACAAGGGGAAGTTATGACTGTGTCAAACACAGAGTGGAGAGAGAGCACCAAAGAAATCTTGCCCTCCAAGGCACAGAAAGCAAGGGGAGGTTGGATTTAATTGAGACAGAGGAGATAGAAAAATCGAAGTAGTTTTAATTGTCCTTAAGGGTATTTTGCTATTTAATAATAGCAAAGGATTCCACACTTCGATACTGTCCCTTCTGCATCTCACAGAAGTCTCAATAGATGTAGTGCCATATATTACCCTGATGCTATAGGTGACCTTGTTTCCTGAAGAAGAGACAAGAGATTAACTTATACGGAGGCTTTCCAGCCACTAAAAGTGCAATAGAAGTAGATAAAATATCAAAAATCTGTCTCATTTATGGGGCAATGTAGCCGTTAGCGTTGAGGTGAAAATATTTTTGAGAATAATTAGGGTTGATTAATAGATTTACAGGCCCTATGAATTACAGAATATAACTCTGGGGGGACCCCTATTTTCAGTCTTTCTTTTTCTGAGGAGACTGTAGGGACTACTGAGGCCACACCAGCCTTGAGGCTGAAGTATGAAGGCAGGCTGCTTTTGATTTCCTTCAGTGACTAGAAGATCAACTTACCTGGCATGGTCTGGGAGGAGAAATTGTGCCTAGATGATTAGTTTAGGAAGTCAGCACAGATCTTTCATATTTTTCCAGTCATTAAATAATCATAGGAAAAGAAGCCAACTACCAGTTTCTATGATACTTGTGGCTAAACAAACAATTTATGTTTCTCAAAAGGGCCACTGATGACAGGCTCTACTTGCACCTTGGCACTAACTAGTTATGCACTGGTTCCAAGGCAAGGTGTGATGAAGATGTAGCATGCTGTACTGGTAGTCTGGTGTTAGACTTGTAGTGTCATGAAGGCTGCAGTCACCTTATAAATTCAATACGTTTGCCTCAGACACTAAAACATCCATCACTTCAGTGCCAGCACAGTATGCAGCTAATGTTTGTCACATCCTCATCATACACAGTGGAGCGTTAGCTGTGCTAACAGCATTGCATGAGTTGAGTATAGAATAAGTTGTTGACCTACAGTAAACACTGACTAAGGTTGTCAGGCTGGCTCACGTCTTAATCTGAAATATAAAAGTGACTTTATGTATCCAACACTGAAGATGCTAGGGCAGCCTCCCTACAAACAACAAGAAATATATCCTTGCAGATGACACCTAACTTTCCTGCAACAGAGCAAGATAAAGAACTTGTAAAAAGAGCTTTCTAAACATATTGTTCCCTTTTCCTTGTTTAGAAGAGTACCAAATAATAAATGATATGAGAATTAAAAATGTTTTTTAAAAAAGGCCACTTGCTATTCTTAGCATAATTAAGTTAATTTAGTAGGGCAATGACTTACCTCTTCTACAAGGAGTTCATTTTAAAGAAGGGATCACCCTTCAAATCATGCAAAACAAAAGATGGAATTTTATCTGCTTTGAAAATGAATTTTTTATGCAACACAAAATCAGCAACACAAAATCAGCAACACAGTAGTCATCTTTCTATTTAAAAATGGCATGGTAGGAGGGTGCTTTCCAGTTGTTTTGCTGGGTTTTTTTCACAAAGACAACATAATCATTATGGTTTAAATACAGAGATTGCCTAGCCTCATTAGGAAGCTGTGTTGGCAAAAACTTCAGAGAATTTGTGCAGATCTATACATTAATACATATGATGATTAACAGCATGTAAATTTTTCACAACTCAGATCCACTTTTATCTAATAAGAGGAAAAAACTCTGGTAAAACTTCTAGTCAGAAAGAGACCCAGAATCTCTTTCCAGAAAATGTTTATCTCATTTGCACTAGTCTATCCTAGGGAGAAATACAGAATGATATAATTTCCCTGCTCTTGTAATTCATGTGGATGTTGACAGAACTTCTAACTTGCTTTTGAAATCTTCTCTCTGAGAAGAGTTAAAGGAAATATAAGAGGATTATAAAATCTGGCAGGTGAGATTTGGCACAAAATACTTGAAAATCAAAAGCATATGTGACTGATGAAAAGACGTGGCACCCTTAGATGCATCAGGAATGTAGAGAGAATAAGATGCATTACACAGAACAACTCACAAACCCGTAGTTTTTCCCATGATTCAGAAACCAGACATCACAGTGGAAAAATATCCCAGGCACCAGAAATCCAGGACAAATCCAGGTTGGATTTTAGTGACTGGAATTCATTAATAACAGTTGGCTATTTGGTAGAAAGTCAGCTGTGGTCCAATTGCAAATCCTTGTGAGTTAGTTCTTGCACGGAAAAGCCAGCACAACATTTAACCATGTAGTCAACAGTGTGTGGTGGTGGCTCTTCAGGAGCTAAGAACTGCATGGCTACAAGGCTGAAACATTTTCTTACTCAAAATACTACTAGTATATTATTAGGGCACCCATACCTATGGTACATGGTAACTTGTAATTTTGCAACATTTGTTTTCTTTGTTCTGGGAATCATCACAGGATTTCTCTCTTCAGCTTTCTTATGCTGGCACCATTAACTAGAAGCTAGGTGACAGAACTATGTACATGATCATTTTATAAATGAGAAGAAATAAACCCAGGGATAGCAAATGGAAGTCAAGGTTTTATGATTTACATTTAATTTATTTTAAAACTGCTAGAATTCTATTTGAGTCTAATTATAGGCATTAAAAAAATGAGGATATACTTATTTTTAACAACATATTTTTTGGCACCTACAAACTTGTACTTCATGCTTATAATTTCTTTCCTATTAATAATCCTTTCTTCAAACTGATCTAACCTGGCTAGGGTTAGGAGCTGTCCCAGGGAGATTTCAGTCTGTATGGTGGTACTGCTCCCCTTCCTCCTCCTGTCCCCTTTCAGCTGAGTACTGAAGACATCAACCCCATGGAATTCTCCCCAGAGCCTTGCTGAGGAGGGAGGAGAAGGAGAGGGTAGCCAGAGCCACAGACAGACACAGCAATACCACTGGCAGGTCTTAAGGACAGGAGGAATGACTAGGCAGAGCTGGGCAAAAGACCAGGAGTGCAGATACTGTATCAGCACTGGCATCTAATGATCCTTGTGCCATTGCTTAGTGGATAAATTCAGAATCACCCCTCCCACCGTACACTGTTTTGTTGTCCATCACAATTGAAATGCTTGTGTCAGTTTTGTTATGCTAACAGAGGCCTCTAGTGGGAGGACAGCAAATGCCAGACAAAAGCTTTATGCAAGGATAGTTCAAATGGCTTTACACAAAACTCTCCTTCAGAGTTGTGACAGCTCAGTGGGCTCAGGTGCCTAGTGGTGTGGGTTTTTTTCCCCCCATCCCTAGTTGGTACAGGATACCATATGCAGAAACGCTATGTACTAGCCAAGCTTGGGACCTGGAGGTTCATGAAGCTGAGGGTCATCACAGAGATTGGCTGCGCTTGGGTACTGGCATTGCAGAGCTTGGACCAAGGTCATTCCTTCCCATGAAGAGACAGGGTAGAACTAGAAAAATGCAGTGGGCACACCACGGGTGCATGCACAGGATATTGTGACAAGAGATGGGTGAGGTTTGTCAAGCTTTCAGCAGGAAGGTGAGTCAGCATGTGAATATACTGTGTGGATGAAGACAGTCTCAATGTGATGCTGTACAGCCACCCACTGACCAAAGAAGCTTTAAAAACAACCTTGTCCTACTATGCAAATATTCAAAACATAAGCTCCAACATGAATCTCTAACATTATCATAATCTTCGAGAAAAAATTGTTGCCATTTTATTTCAACTCTACAGGGATTCCCTAGAACTTCTTTCATCAGGAATGTCTAAAACATTCCCGAGACCCCTGGCACCAGTCTGGCATATGTAATGTATGCTGGGCCTAATTCTTTACTCCACTGTATCAGTTTTATTCCAGTGTAAAAGTGATATAATAGAGTACCAAGCCTCCAGACTCTGTGTTTGAATTTCCAGACCTTAGCTTCAGTACAGAAGAAAATACATCAGTGTATGTGTTATATATTTCTTGTCTTATCTCCAGAGGCAAAATAATTTTGGATAGGTGCTCTAGGGAGCACAAAAGACCATGTGTTTTCAGCTTTTGTCATATTTGTTGCTTCTTGGATCAGAAGATTACAAAGTAATCTCAACAATAAAATAAACTCCAAACAATAATAATCCTCCAGTGTTTCAGCTGTTTGAGGAAAAGCCTCCTCAGTGAAGACCTTGAAAAGAAATAGGAGGTGATGGAGAGGTTAATTTGGATGTAATCTTATTTTTAAGGTGATTTGACTCATGACTGGGAGCAGCACTTCTGAGGAAAATGCACTGAACCTCTGATGGGACTTGAACTCAATCACTAGCAAAGGTCCTGTCAACAAGCCTGCAGCAGTGGTCCATGATTCCCTGGAAGCACGGCCAGTGAGCAGGTGATGTGAGCATTGCACATGTGTGGTCTTCAGCAGCATGGCCCAGAAGGGTACTACATATTGCTCTGCCATTTCTCTCCCATCACCACTTCTCTTTACCCAAAATAGGCCTTTAAAACTGCCTTCATGGCTCCCTCCAGCCCCAAACTTCACATTTTTCTCCTAGTTTATGAAAGGATATTCAAGCATAACCTTAGATACAAACTTATTTCCCAAATCTAAGTTCTATGAAAACATTGTTTCTCTTCATTCTTATTCGTGCTGCAAAATAATAGCCTAGTTTATACACACACAGAATTCTAAGGGCTTCTCTCTCTGAACAAGCATACGCTGCTACTTGTATGGCTGTGGTTAAACTGATGAGTGAGCTGGAAGTACAAACTGCTGGCATGAAGAGGCTTTTGGAGCTGGATATGCATTTCTTACAGCTATTATGTTTTCCATAGCAGGCATGAAATTTACACTTTGAAAAGATACTTCCTTTTTGAAATTGTTACTGGCTTTGAGAAAAATAACACATATCAAGCTTTCTTTGCACATTGTAAGGAAACAGAAACAGGTTACAAACAACAATTTAAAAATTCTCTGCAGCGCACCTTTAAAACCCTGCAATTTTCTGTAAAAGGACTCTGCTGCATTTTCTTCCATTAAATTCCTTCTGTCTCAGTTCTTCTCAGTGCTCTGTTTCTGCTATTTGTGAAAAGGTATCTTAGCAATATAATACCATGTCAGGGACAAATTATTCTCTGATGTGACATACTGCCACAGTACAGTTTAAGTAATCATCTGAGATGGATCCAGATATTAGTTTATTTTCAATGATGATCCTAAAAGGTGTGTTAACACTGTTCTAGAGAGACAAGAGAAAAAAACCCAACAACTTAGGATACAAAGAAATGCCATGGGAAAGAAACTGTAGAGATATACTTTTTCACAGAGGTATACTTAAAAATATGTTAGAGAACCCAAAATATGGTAGTTCTCTTCTGTACTTACATGTCTTTTCTGGTAGACGTGTGTTTGGCACCAGTAAGAGGAACTGCCCTCTGGATATACCTGTGTCAGCCCACCATATGTGAAGAAGCTAGCCTAGACACTCTCAACCTTTACATGAATGAAGACCAATGAGATAAAGCTCATCACAAATGTACTGTTGCACTGGGGCTGCTGGTACCCATGGTTGGAGTCATTTGCCTGAGGGACCTTCTACAGAGACTGGAGAATGACAGGCACATCCTTAGAGTGAGCCATATCACAGGGCTGCACAGAAGAACACAAGAAAGGCACTCTCAAAGTATTCAGGACACCTAAGACCTGCTAAGACACTACAGCAGAAGTCAAGCGCAAGCCTTTTCCATTTCAGGCAACCTAGTCAAGCAGTTAACATTACATAGAATGAATCCCCTCTTAAACTCCACTAAACCGTGGATTTCCACATGGACTGTACAGCACTAACTACAATGTCATACTTTGATGCAAGGTTAACAATACTCAGTAATAAGGCAAATCCATAGTTGTCTGAAATAGAAGCTCTTAGAGAGCTTTTATAGCAAAGCAAACCAGACATGGACTTTATGGATGTGATAAACTGTTTTAAAAATTGCAGTACTATAGGATTTCAGCTGTTAGTACAGATTCTGCTAAGTCATCTCTATATATCCAAGGAGAGAAATTGTCCTTAATGACTACACTTGTACTTATTTTTAAGTGACAGCTTAAAAACATCAGCCAGCATCAAGTATTGGAGCCAACTGGTCTCCTGATATGTTTATTTTCAGTGCAGAGTCATTTTAGCTTTGGGTTTTTTTGCCATTCAGGTGCCTGTGCACCATATTCCTCGGTATTTCTGCTTGCAGTAATGTGGTGCATGGAGATATGCATAGAACTTCTGTGTCAAACAAAAGCTGCTGAAGTGTTTCTGGCCCAAAGCTTGTCCCAGAAAGTACCAAAGTCAAACATCCAAATGAAGTATCCAAACTAGCATGCCAGGAGTCTGGCTAGCGCCATAACTTCAAGTTATTATAGTTTAGCATTCTTGTCCACCCCACAAACTTTGCTGACCTGTAACACCACTTTCAGGGGTAAGCAGACCCAGTGGAATGCAGAAATACCTTTCTTTCACCAATCCCCCCTACCTAGTCCAAGCCCTACTCTGAAGTGCAGCTATTTGGTTAGGTCTCCTGCTAGTTTAACTGCTGCTACCTCAGTTCTGTTGGATCATGGCACCTCCTCTTCATTGAAAACGTAAGCAAATAATACATAAAGAGAAATTATGAAGTACTGTAATTCTTAAAAAAGAATCAGACTAAAAGCTACTTTTATTCATATGTATGGAACAGAGATTTCTATGCTTCTAAATAATATTCTCACAATGTTTACATTTCATATAAATTGATTTCACGGCTCTCCTTGGGTCACTGGGGACATTTTCCCATCTCTAGTGTTTTTCAAGTGCAATCTGACTTTTTTCAGTGCTAAGGTAACAATATAAAGGTAAACTTACCATACACTGAAGGACCATTAAAACCAAATTTATAACATCATGTGGTATTTAACTGCTGGGAGTTGAGGATATTATATACAGGAACTTTACTGGAAAGCTCAGAGCAAAGGGATTTCTGCATATAAGTTAGAATACCTCTGGCAATATTTAGATTTTGAATCAGAACTCAGGTGAGTTTCAGTGACATCAATTTTATCCTGAAAGGAATTTGATCACACTACAGGCAAATAGTACTGGTTTGTTACTATATAAAAAACTCTTCATTTTTATTAAAAAAAAATTAAAGTGCTGAATACTTGAACTTCTTTGCTGTGCTGAAAGACTGTGTAAAGTTTATGCAAAACCCTATTCTAAGGATACATAAAGACCTCAGAATAGGATGTGAGGGGGTGTGTATGCATATACGGCTTTCATCCTCAAAACACTATACTGATAAAGGCAAGAAAAAAACTAGTATTGTTGTGCCCCAGTTAGCCTGTTAAATGTTCACACTAATAGGTATAGTTACTAACTGACAAAACAGCTCTTGATGTTGAGATTGTTGTATATCAGAGTTAGAGATAAGCAGGCTTTGTTACAGTGGAACTAGAACATAGGTAGGTAGGTAGGTAGGTAGGTAGGTAGGTAGGTAGGTAGGTAGGTAGGTAGGTAGGTAGGTAGGTAGGTGTTTATATACTACTATTGTTTCCAAATTTCAACCAAAGGCAATTCATTTCTTTCTTGAATAGAGGAAGCCACAAGATAGGAAAAATAGTTATTTATTCCATGTTAAACAATTTAGATGGGTTTAGCAGTTTTAGTTTTCCAATGGCCTGAAATAGGAATTTGAAGCCTGCCATAAACCAAGCATGGTCCCACTGATCTGTGCTTGGCTTTCTCTGTGAAATGCAGCCTACAGCAGAGCAAGCTGTTAGCCTGAATTTGAAAGGAAATGAGGCTTATTCAATTAAGGTCTCTGTCAATCCTTCCCTAATAACTTTTGAACCAGATGGCCAGTTTAAAAGAAAGAAGAAAAAAAAAAAAAAAAAAAAAAAATGACAAGGGGACTGAAGTCTCTCCAGCCTGCAGTTCCTAAAAGCTTTCAGAAAAGAAGCAAATACAAAAAGAAAGAAGAATGAAATATTGCATGCCCAGTAGAGAATACAAGTGAGTTCAAGCTACCTGTTGTGTTTGGCCTGCCTGGCAGCCCCTCAGCTGTGGTACAGCCAGGGAATTAGCATCCCAGTGGTCCAGGATCAGCCACAGTGCACGTTTTCTCTTGCCTTGCCCCTGGGAGGAAACTGAGGACAAAGAGGGGAAAACAAGGCTTAAGGGAAAAAAGGGGAAAATATTTTAAGAAAAGACAAAGCGCTAGGGGCTGTGAGGGAGGCTCAGTGCTCTCCCAGGTGAGCGTCGAGGGAATATGTAGTTACAGGGACACAAATTGATTGGAAATGAGATTTAAGTAGTTCTGCAGCTCATGTAGCTTCCTGCTTATTAATCATAATCATCATGGTACTGTACATAAGTGTTTTCGCTGAACTGAGTTTTTGCAAAAAGATCACAAAGAATGTGATATGTATATATATGTACATATACCCATGTATGTATTTAGATCTGATTAACCTTGCTTTATCTGAATGTCAGGTACACAAAGACATTTTTGATGGCAACAAGAAGGGCATTTTAGTCAAAGGGAAGAGCAACAGTTAGAAGTGAAAATTCTTTTTCCTTCCTAACTCTAAGATGAAATTTGGGCTTGCAGCATTTAGAGCTGAAATTACTACTTCCAGCATTTTTGATATAACCATTACAGTGACCATGAAAACTCTTCCAGCAAATTAAAGCTGATTCTAAAATACCTACAGTATCACCAGAGTCAAGAATTTCTTTATCTTTTACATCACCTCGATAGAAGGCAATCTTGAAAAATGTTCTGCAATGTAACAGATGAGTTTGCAGACCTAAAAAGAAGGGAGATCAGTATGGCAATGCCAATTTATTTTACTGCATCCTTTATTATTGTGCACTTTATCTTATTTTCTCCTACTGCTTTCATGTTGCTGCTCTTTCTATTAGACAACACTTGTTCTATATTAAAATGTGTTATCATAGTATCACAGAATAAAACATTGACCAGTAATAGATGTCAATAGGAAATTCTGGAAGCCCTGCAGTGCAGAATTATGGGGCAGACAATTTGAAGACAACCTGTATGTAGAAGAAAACACTCCCTTGTGGCTTTATACTGTGACATACAGGGTTTATATGACTGGAAAAAATTCTGTCTAAATGTGGGAATATTATCTACATAAACATCAAGTTTTTAATATACCTTACTTAGCCCTTGACCTGAGTCTAACCATGAGTGCCATGCATCAGATGCTTAATTATTTCTTTTATTAATTTTATAAATATTGCCTTCTAATTGTATTGAAGGCTTCACTGTAAGATTTTGTTAGTGGCTAAACTTTGCAGCCTGTTACAAAATAGGGGCAGGCTATGTTCTCATCTCCTCAACCTTTTATTGGCCTTCTTTAATGCTAGAAGGCCCAGTCTACTAACTTAGAATAGGACAAGTTAAGCAAGATAAATTCCACTGGAAACTTAAAATCCCAAACATGTAAATAAGAATTTTCCCATTGATCTTTCCAGACAGTGGCTGGAGGCATTAAAAGTCTTACTGTTTCCTGGTACCCTGGGTCTCTGGTAGGCTAATGGTGTGTATTTTCCTCTTTTATCACTTGTATTACAGTATGCCTTGCCTAACTCCCACTCAGACCCAACCTATCCTGCCTTTTTATCTCAGTTTGATTGCTTTGCTCCTTTGCTGACTGGATTCTCACAGCTTATGGAGATCTGTGATTGAGGAAGCAGTTCAGAACTAGGCCCATCACAGTATATTTTAGGAACAAATATAATCATCCTCACCACAGTGTATGAGTTTAGAAAAGGTTACTACTCAGAAAAATTACTAATGCTTCCTCAACAGATAACAAAAAAAGCTTAAACACATTTTAGCTAACTGAATTTGAAATAGAAATGCTCTTCTTGAATAGAGATTACCTGTAAAGATATAGGAAATAAAATGACAGGTTTTAGGAATGTCAAATAGGAAACAATCTGCCAGTCATGTTATACTACCCCCTTTACAAACTAACCAAGTTTTATATTAAAAATATTTGGAGAGTTCTTTGGGCTCTTGCATTTCTTATCCAAAAGTCATAGCTTTCTGATGTTTGGAAATTTTAATT
>WUAM01000217.1:522066-566534 GCA_024336885.1 Actenoides hombroni | reverse complement strand
ATGTCTATAAATATCTGAAGGGTGGGTGTCAAATGGAAGGAGCCAATCTCTTTTCTGTAGTGCCCAGCAATAGGACAGGGAACAGTGGGTATAAGCTTGAGCATAGAACCTCCTCATGTTGAGGTGGAACTTCTTTGCTGTGGGGGTGACGGAGCACTGGAACAGGCTGCCCAGAGAGGCTGTGGAGTCTCCTTCTCTAGAGACTTTCAAAACCCAACTGGATGCATTCCTGTGCGACATGCCCTGGGTGATCCTGCTTTGGCAGGGGGGTTGGACTCGATCTCTAGAGGTCCCTTCCAATCCCTACCATTCTATGAAATTAGCTCACCTGGAACATCATGATAGAACGATTTTGAAACAGGTGCCCGCATAGCATTGCGATGGCATACAATTGCTGTGTTAGCTGCACAGCTCTGCATTGCACTACAGAAACATGATGAAGTGATCTGCGCCTTACAGGGTTATACAAAACAGTACAAGGGCTTGAGGGTACATATTTTGAATTTAGACTGAATCTCAGTGCTAATATTATCTAAGGTTTCTTCATAGGTGTCTGGCATCGGTTCAGTTCAACAATTAATAGACAAGAAGGTCTGCAGAGAGAACAGTGCGGAAGGTGCAGGGGAAAATGCTGCTTGGTAAAGCGTGGGAATTCATGTCTGAGTGTTCTTCTCTACAGGGGTTGTCGATTTGCCTGAGGAAAACAGAGAGGCTGCTTACAATGCTATTACCTTACCTGAGGAATTCCATGATTTTGACCAACCACTTCCTGATCTAGAGTAAGCTTGGGTTGTTTGGTTTTTTTGTTATTATTTCCATACAAATGATGTTTAGTTTTAATTGAGGAGAATCTGGTTTTAAACAGAAAACTCACTGCTGAATTAAAAAGGGTCTATAGATAACTTGTATTCTTAAGTCTTTTAATATATACCAAGCAAATATGCAATTGTATTTGTATTGATTTTAGTTCATAGTAGCATGTAATTTTAACTGAAGTTAAAACTGGCCTTACAGAAGCTTTTGAAAACCTCAGATTTGTATTATCATTTTCTTTTTGATTCTATGCAGGGCACTCCACATCACGTATATTGTCAGGTTAGACAAGATCAGTTCTATAGACATGTCATTCACCTTCTATAGTGTCACTTTCCATTCTTAAAACTTTTGATACTAGTGAGTTACTTCTAAACATAATAGCAAATATACAACTTGAATAGGTCTTGATCTTTAAAAAATTTGTGTTACCCTTTTGGATTATTCATAGGAGAATTTCTGGGATGCAGTTTGCTTTACTAAATGTTCCATTTGGTTTATATTCAAGATGGAGTATATACTAATTTGAAACTGCATAAAACTTCTGTGTTTTAAGAAACATACCGTAGCATACCACAGAGAGTGCTAAATTGGTACTGTTACTAGATAAACTTCATTGTAAATTATATTAATAGTTTTTGAGGTTGAAGGGGGGAAGTGTTTTCTTGCTTATTAATTTGGCCTTTAAAACCAGTGACTCTTTCAGCAAGGAGTAAGGGATTACTGATACTGCTTCCCAGAAGATGACACAATTTGGATGATAGGTTTTAACAATGAATGGTCTTGCTGTTTACATAATGCTTTCTATTCTGTATTCATCATCAGCTTTTGCATTGACTTCAGTGTGTAGTGTATACTTTTTAGGAAGTAATTTCACATTTATCTAAGCAGGCTTTATCTGTTTGTTAATTGTTTTAAATGGAGGTTTTTAATAATTGCCTTCTGTTTGTTTAAGTGATATTGATGTGGCCCAGCAGTTCAGTTTGAACCAGAGCAGAGTGGAAGAAATTACAATGAGAGAAGAAGTGGGCAACATCAGTATCCTCCAGGATAATGACTTTGGTAAAAACCTTGTGTATTATTATGCATTACTAAACTAGTTTTGGTGACTATAAAGTTATGCTTTTGCAGTTACTACAGAATTCCTACTAACTATGAAACAAATTAGATCAAACGTGCTGTGTTTCTGTACATTTAATTTTGAGTTTGTACATCAGCTTTTCCAAAAACCGTGTCGTCTAATATTCAGCAAGCTTCTAGCTGCCTATATAAAGCTGAAGAATATTTAATTGGGTTAATTAGTGAAGTACTATGTCAATTATAATTTTCTAAATGTGGTGTGAATATGAAATCAGCCTTTACTTTAATCATAGGCATGTTTGAAGTCAAACTGTTACGAGATTTCTGAAGGTGAAGCAGTCTTTGGTGACTAGTTCTCTTCTTTCAGTACCTTTTCAGGGATAGTGTTCTAAGACCCGAATCAAATCCTTAGGATGGTTGTATTTGAATATCTATTTTCCAGCGTACAATAGTACAGTAATGTAATCCATAATTTAGTGGCCATTTTGGAAGTATAATAACCTAGGTATTGATGGTGGTGCTGATTTGGTGTTGGTTTGCTCTCTGTACATGGAATCCCAAGCTTGAGGCATAAGGTACCTTTTTTAATTCCTTGGAATTCTTTTGTTTCGGTGCAGCTGCAATATAGTAGGTTCTTGCTAAAATCAATTCAAATTGGTATAATAAAATGCTTTGAAGAGATTTATATTTTTTTTTATAATTGTTTTACTGATGTTTTAGCTGTGGTATTGCTAGGTGTAATTCCTTACATCTTGTCATTAACTCTGCAATTAAGATAACTTAACTTTGGTCGTTTGGGTCTTTGCTGATTGATTAGCCAGGTCTCTTGCCTATTTGTTCTTTAGCATTTATAGCAGTGAAATCACATTCTTGCAGGTGACTTTGGGATGGATGATCGTGAGATGATGAGAGAAGGTAGTGCATTTGAGGATGACATGCTTGTGAGCACCAGTGCTTCCAATCTCCTACTGGAACCCGAACAGAGCACCAGTCACCTCAATGAGAAATCTAATCACCTGGAATATGAAGACCAATACAAAGATGATAATTTCGGAGAAGGAAATGATGGTGGAATCTTGGGTATGTTTGAGAAATTTTTTTTCTCCTGTCCTACCTTCTGCCTCGGTAATTAGTTCTTGAGGGGGTAGAAGGATGGTTGTTTCCTGTGTTGCCGAGGTCCCTCTCTAAGTTACGCCGTCAGCGGTGGAATTACGGTTTGTGAGTGCTACAGCACTATAGATGATGCATAACATGTTAAGTGTTGGCAGATTTCAAATGAAGTAAAATTAAATTATCCAGAGTTTTTCCGTTCTATATGTGATGTTCTTCAGAGAAAAATCAATATGCAGCTACTCTTGCTTTTTGACACCTTCCAAGGGTTTAATTAATATGTTGAGAATTGTACTGAATGCTTCTCTGAAGTACTAAGAAACCTAGTAGGATGCAGATGTGTGGCAAGGGTATTGTAGTAACAGTTATCTGTTATCAAAATTTGAGATGATATGGACCTTAAAAAAGCACTTCTAGTTGTTTCTTTGTCAGCATTGAAAGTATAGGTTTCTCTAACCTTTCTCTGTTACAAATTTGTCAGTACTTATTTATAAATTTGTCTATACTTGCTTCATGAATTTGTCAATGCGAAACTGATTTTTCCTGTGGTTGTTTCAGATGACAAACTTCTCAGTAATAATGATGGTGGTATTTTTGATGACCCACCTGCACTCTCAGAAAGTGGAGTAATGATGCCAGAGCAACCTCCGCATGATGATATGGACGATGATGATAACGTATCAAGTGAGTATGATCTATGGCTAGATCTAGAATTACTTGTTTTCACCTGACTCAATTGGGATTCTAATCCTTTAAAAGCGTGTTGAGTTCAAAAGTGTAAAATGTGGTAACCACTTTAAGGTGTAGAGGAGGGGATGGGGAAGGGTAGTGCAGTTTTGTAATATTTTGACATAGTAGAAGGTACTTGTTCTAATTGGCAGTGGGTGGACCAGACAGCCCGGACTCGGTAGATCCAGTTGAACCATTACCAACCATGACTGATCAGACAACGCTTGTTCCCAACGAAGAGGAAGCTTTTGCTCTGGAACCTATTGACATAACTGGTGAGTAAGCTATTTGGGAATAATTTACGTGGGTCATCAGAGACTACCTTAGCTCAATGGAGTGGAAATGAATGTCTAATAATGCTGCTGACTCTTCTCAGTTGGAAGAGAAATCAGGGACCAAGGTCTGAATTCCTTTTATTCTAACAGTAGCCTTCCAGTATTTTCCAGGTAGGTAGGTTATATTGATTGTCTTGCAGGATACTAGTTGGTAGTCTGTGCAGTCACTGTGTATAGCAGCATGATAGCGATTCATAGCTTTAATGAATTGCTGAATTCAGGAAACACATCTCTGTATTTGAAGTTCCACTAAATAGTGAAATTCCTTGTCTTTAATGCAAGGCACTTTCTTATTTTAACTGGTGCTGTATTTAGCTCATTATAAACAGGTCCCTGCTTTATTGACCAAAAAAAAAAAAAATTCAGGAAAAAATGTTGTTTGCCCTGTGTTTTCAGACTGAGCTCCAGGCCTGACTTACTGCTTGGCCAATTAAAAAGCCCTAGCGCTGCCCCCTGGTGGCAAGCCATCAACAGAGGTCCCAGCTCATCAGCTGGGACCAGCAAAGACAGCATTTGCTAGAGCTTCAGGGTCTGCTGCAGAGGGCCAGGCTGTAAGCAATTTACTGTAAAGTCATTCTAGAGCAGGATGAGAAGGACAGGTAAGATAACCACCCACATTGACACTACCAAGGCTCAGATAAGGCTTAGGGGAAAAACTTGGTGTGGTATTTTGACTCTTTGTTCAGAGGGACTTTACATCTCAGGGGTTTGCTTCTGAAGAACACTGGCCTGACAAGCAAGCCATGAGGGAGGGAGGCGTGTGTAGCTGAGGACATTGAGGCTTAGGTAGATGTAGTAGAACTGTGAGTATACGCAGAAGAATTTGTAGGTTATCAGACATCGTTCATAGTGTTTGACCTTTCATAATGCTTACAGCTTTTCATTCCTTCTCCCAAAGCTAACGTTGCCTTAGATTCTTGAGGTGGCTTTATACATGGGCACATAAGACCTGTAAGACCTGCAGAATTCTTCTACAGTGTGCTATCTGAGCTAACTTTCATTACTTGCTATAAATCTCCACAGTCAAGGAAACCAAAGCAAAGAGGAAGAGAAAGCTGATAGTGGACAGTGTGAAGGAACTGGACAGCAAGACTATTCGAGCCCAATTAAGTGACTACTCTGATATTGTTACGACTTTGGACTTGGCACCTCCTACTAAGAAACTGATGATGTGGAAAGAAACAGGTGGAGTTGAAAAGCTTTTTTCTCTGCCTGCACAGCCTTTGTGGAATAACAGGCTACTGAAGGTAATGTTTTTGTGCAGGCTCATTTCTAAATGAATATTCAGGACTGTGCTTCATATATAGTAAACATCAGCATATGAATAGTGATACAGTAATATTCATCATTTTAAAAACTCATTAAAAAAACTAAGATAATGCTTAAAATGTTTATCAATTACAGATATAAAGTGAATTTTTTAAATGTTGCTACTGTTGGAGAAGAGCTTAAAAAATAGGAAAGGGAGGTAGCCCATAATTACTAGATTTGAAATGAAATTAAGGACACTGAGAACTGCAACAGTAAATAATGTAAATTTTCCCGGTAGCTCTTTACTCGTTGTCTTACACCCCTGGTACCAGAAGACCTAAGAAAGAGGAGGAAAGGTGGAGAAGCTGACAACCTTGATGAGTTCCTTAAAGACTTTGAAAACCCAGAGGTGCCCCGAGAGGAGCAACAACAACAGCAGCAACAGCAGCAGCGAGATGTCATTGGTTTGTGTCTTGTCAAAGATGCTTGGCTTTCCCTTGGAGATTATTTTTCTCGTTTGTTTGTACTTCATATTAAATCACCAAAAATGAATGAAGCAAAGAGCTTTGTCATGGTGGTTTAGCTTGATATAGTCTGTGACTTAAAATAGCTTTTATTCCTTTTTTATTTCTTCTTTATAAAGAAGACACTTAAAGATTCCTTTTTATCCAGTGGATTAAGTGGGTATTGGATTAGGCCGTATGCCCATCTGTACCAATTCTTTTTGTCACTTCAAAAGCTATGCAGGCTTTTAAGAGTGCTGAATTTTACATTAATAGCAAAATGGACTTAGTAATGTAATTTGAAACTGTACAAAAGTATGTAAAACTGGGTTTGTTGTGGAATACAGATGAACCTATTCTAGAAGAACCAAGTCGTTTACAAGACTCGATGATGGAAGGCAGCAGAACCAACCTGGATGAATCTGTTATGCCACCCCCACCACCTCAGACAGGTGTTAAACGCAAACTGCAGCAAGTAGAACCAGAGCCAGTGATACCTGTGAGTAAGGTTTATTTATTTATTTTGGTAGTATTTTTTGAGAATGAGAAATGGGTAGTGTCTCTGAGCAGGAAATGACACACATTTGAGGCACTGACTTCCTGTGGTGGTGTGAAATGTGCTGGAGTAGTATGAGAATCTTTGTCCCTGGGTAGTCTTTATAGTGCTTTTCTTAAGTGGAAATTTTACTGAGACACTTAAAATGCAGGTAGGATTGTGTTTTCTCCAGAAAAAGCCTTCAAGCAGTAAATTGCTTACAAAGCTGTCAAATTCTTCTGCTTGGCAAGTGTATACAAACAGCTTTCACTGACTTAAGAAAGGATTGTGATACAATCTGTCCACAAACTACTTTTTTTTTAAGATAGTCCTAGTGTTCCAGGGTTAAGGCTTCAAAGAAAAACTTTGATCTTCAGGAAAGATTTCTTAGTTGACTAATGAGTAGACTTGGAAATTACTTCATATTTATCTCTGCAATGCAGTGCGAAAGGGAGAAGAAATGGACAAAATGAAAGGTGTATTCTTTTTTTCTGAATGCTTACCTGATGAGAACAGTTCTGGTTTATGCTGTCTTTCTCGTACTTGTGCATTTTTTAACTCCACTTTTCGTATGTTTCTTGGCTAACAGGTTTTTAGATGCTACATAATCTTATTAAAAAAGGTGGCAGCTGCCGTTCCTTTTGGCCATGTCGTTGGGTGAAATTAGCATTGACTGTACTGAGTTCAGTGCTGTTGGTCTCTGTTGAGAATTCTTTGATCACACCAACCAGATCAGGCCCTCTAGCAACATACCTGTAGCAATACCTGCTGTATGACTCTAAAACAGAAGTTGGTTTGAACTGTCTTAGGGTATGTGTAGAAACAGTTTCAGGTGTCAAGGTAACTAATTTTACTGGAAAATTCTCTAAAGTTTACAAAAAAATTTACAAAAAAATTCTCTTCAGGGGAAGAATACTGTATATTAGTTTCATTAAAACTATGTAAATCCTGTTAAACTGCTTTTTGTGGATTTTTGCTCTTGATATAAATATCTGCTGAGAATGATAGTTCAGCACCAAAGTCATTTATGCAGTTTTGGAAACTTTAAAAAGTACCAGCATTTCTTGTTTTGCAAAGAACAGCAGGTTGGTATTTTGAAGATGTCTTGTTCCCGTGAGTTAGGAGTGTGTTCATGTAGTGCTGCATCTGGCTATGTGGGTTTTTAAAGTTGCATCTGCTGATCCAAGAAGTGAGATAGCAGTTTGGATGGTAAACTAAGTGAAGTTATTGGAAAGCCTTTTTTCTTATAGTGGTATCATGATTTTCTGCTTTGAGTAGAATCTAAAAGATTAAAAATACCTGTATGGACAGCAAATCAAATTGCTTTTAAGTTTTCAAAAATGGAAAATTCTGATGTGGCTAAGATCTAGAGACTTGGATTTTGTGAAACTGGTTTGAAGCGTCAGCATTCTGCTGTAATAGCACTGATAGTGATGCTATTGGTTTAACTGTGTTGTGTACTCTTAAAGCATCCACCAGCACAACAGCTGGAAATACCACCTGTAGAAATGCCTCCAGAGGAGCCCCAAAACATCTGCCAGCTAATACCAGAGCTAGAACTTCTGCCAGAAAAAGAGAAGGAGAAGGAAAAGGAGAAAGATGAGGAGGAGGAAGAGGAGGTAAGAACTCTATGTAGAAAGGGTTTGTGTGTTCCCCAGCACTGTTTGACTTTGGATTCATTAAACAGCATAAGAAATAAATCTTCAGTCCATAATTGGTCATTTGTAACTTTTGGAAATGTAGATTACAAAATTATTGAATGACCATTTTACATTATTTAGATTATTCCATTTTATATATTACATATACATTCTGCTTTGAATTAGAGGGTTCTCCTGTTCCCAAACATGGTTAGATTAAGCCACTCTGTTTATGATGCCTTATACAAGGAGTTTGGAACTTAATTTTATGGTTCCATTTTAAATAGTTCATGCCACTTAATAAAAGTAGATTTTTGTAAGAAAACAATCCATGTCCTAAAGTGCGATAACTGAAGTTGTTTCTTAGCTATGGTATCTAGTATTCTGTAGCTATCAAAACAAACTTAATTTATTCTTTTTACCTTACACCCAATATGCATGATATTAAATCAGTTTTTTAAAAAACCTTTATGGTTGGAAAAAATGTATCTGGCCATGTGAAGTTTCCTTTTGTAACAAGTCACATGTACAAAGAAATGTGAATTTCTTCAGTCAAAATGATTTTCTTATCCATGTAAAAAGCCATTGGAATATTTTCAGTTGCCAGGGACCTACAACAATTCTCTAGTCCAACTGCCTGACCACTTCAGGATGTTGCTGGATGCAGAGAAATGTCACTTTAAAAGTAGTACAACGAAGAGGCAGAAACACATGCTGACTTAATTTTCAGAAATGAATAAAAAAGATCAGTCAGCTTTTCTGCACAGTTTGAGCTTCTTGAGTTAAAACTGGAAACAAAGCAGATACTGCTTGTATGTGTCACTTCCGTGGTTTGTTTTTTTAAAATTTTCTTTTTAATTGCTGATTTGAAATAAAGTTCTTGTGTTATGTATGGCTTTTGAAATGTCTTCTGTAAACAAGTACTGTTCTGTGTAGGTAGGTGCTTCATAGGACATGGGGAGCTGAGCTGTTGCAGACAGCCTTCGCAGCTTTTAGCAACAACCTATTTTCCTTTCCAATGATTCTCTTTCCCCAGTGAAGTGAGAAGGTGCCTGTGTTTATTAATGTTTGCAAAATAAAAACATTGGTGTTACCACGTTCAGTACTAGCAGTCCTAGATTAGACTGAAATGTCTTTTCTCATTCAGCTTTCATGAGTAAATTTCTTCTACTAATTGTCAGCATGACATTTTGAGTTATAATCAATAGTTGCAGGCAGCCTTACTGTACGGTACATCAGTTTGTGTTTCTTCCTCCATCCCACTTTTTTCTTCTCTTAGATGTATCCTGTGGCACAAGTTTGTAGTGATATCTAGAAACAAACACCTCTTTCATTTCATAGCTCAGGGGATGAGAAGATTATTGTTTTGTAAATGTGTGAATTTTGTCTGCATGCAGGAAGAAGATGGCACAGGGGGTGATCAGGATCAAGAAGAAAGGAGATGGAACAAGAGGACTCAGCAAATGCTTCATGGACTTCAGGTACACATAGTTTGCTTTCTTTTATAGTATCTTTTGAGTATGCCCACTGGCACTTTGGACCTGAATTAAAAGAAGCTTTCTTTGCAGTAGTTGATACAGACTTAAAATACCAGTTCTGTCTTAAAGAGGGGGGGTGCATGTAACTGATTAAATCATAATAGAATTATTGCTTATTTCCAAAGAACATTTGAAGTGATTTTTTTTTCCACTTGTTTTTTGACCTTTATGTCCACACTTGGTGTGCAAGTAAGACTACCAGAAATTCAAATTATAGTTGGGTTTGTGTTTTAATGAAAACTTAGCACCTCTGACTTTGTGCTTTATGACCCTAGGCAGACCCCATCAAGGTCTAGGGATAAAACCATTTTACAGGATGTTTGCTCCCAGCTGGGCTAGTTTAAAAACTTCCACACTATGATAAAGTGACTCTGTAACAACTGTGGGAATCTGACCTTGGCTGAGGTGCAGCTTTACTTTTTAGCATGTGGCTTAAGTCTGCACAAACAGATAGTTTTTGTAGGATGGATTCTTGCTTGCTAGAACTCGAGGTTTTTTCTGATTAAATAATTGAACACCCCTAGTGTACACTTGAACTGAAGTGCGAACTGCTGTCTGTTTGTACATAGGTCTCTGTGGGTGTACTTCACATACTCTTGGACTATCTTTGCCTTTCAGTCTAGTTTGCTGTTACTACCCTACTGTTCCCTTAAACATTTCGGCATTTTGGCAGGTCCTGAGATTCTGCTGTCCCCGAAGCGTTTTGGTTCCATCTCTAAGCTGGTTTTGTTTTCCAAAGTCATCTTCACATTTGGTGGAATTCATAGGCTCCATCTCTGCTGATAAATGCTCATTGTCATTACTGTAACTCTGAACTTCCAGTGGAGTGGATTTGGGGAGGGGTGGGGAAATGCTGCTGAGTTTTCAGTACACTGAGATTTAGCAGTATTTTGTATTAAGTTTCTAAAAATGATGAAATAATCAAGGAAAAGCTTTACATTTCTGAAAAAAGTTGTTAGAGTTGTATCACCAGAATTACTTGCTTATGTATATAAACAATGAAACCTTAATGTTAAACACCTCAGTAGCCTTTATGACACTTCAGTGCCCTTACATCTAGTTGAGCTGACACTGTACACTGATGTGATTGAAGTTGGTTCTTTTGCACACCTGCAAGAATTCCGCTGGTTTCCGTTGGACTGTTGTGCGCTGTCGTTGTGGTTTAACCCTGCTGCTCGCTCACTAACCCCTGCTGGGACGAGGCAGGGAATCAGAAGGGTAAAAGCAAGAAAACTCCTGGCTTGAGATAAAGACCGTTTAATAGGTGAAGCAAAAGCCGTATGCACAAGCAAAGCAAACCAAGAAATGAACTCACTGCTTGCCAACAGCACGTGGATGTTTACCCTCTTCCAGGAAAGAAGGGCTTCATTACATCTAGTGGTTGCTCGAAGACAAATGCTGTAACCCCAAATGTGTGCACATACCCTTCTTCCTTCCCTCAGCTTTTATTGCTGAGCACATCATATGGTATGGAACATCACTTTGGTCAGCTGGGGTCAGCTGTCCCAGCTGTGTCCTCTCCCAGCTTCTTGTTCACTCTCAGCCTACTTGCTCCAAACCAAAAACATTTGCTCCTATCCAAAACATAGCACCATATGAGCCACAGTGAAGAAAATTAACTCTGTCCCAGCCCAAACCAGTATAACTGTTGCTTAAAAGTGATTTTTAAAGCATACAGATGTTTAGTTGGTAATGTTGTGTAATGTTTTCCTTTCTGAATGTTTCATCACAGTTTCTGAAAAGAGCTTCAGAATTCTTGTTGGACTATGTCTAGCTTTTCTTTTTTTTTTCCAATTCTTTCTTCCATGTGCCCAAAAGAGCATTGCACTGGAAGGCTGAAACATTAAATTTGTAATGAGATTTGAAGTTAAGATCTGTTTAATATAAAGTAATTTGGTTTGGCCAGCCTAATATCTTTTCATCTAGTAGATATTCCAGAGCAGACGGTTCTGTTTTAAATTGAAGACGTCAGTAGTTGTTCTAGCCAGCAAACAGATGTATTTTCCTGATTTGGTTTTTTTTTTTCCCCCCAGATTTTTTTTTCTTTTATATTCTGTCCAAGGCTTTGGAAAAAAAAAACCAAACCACGAGCAGCTTTGGGTAGTTAGTTTCAGACAAACAGAGAAGGTTTAGAAATGAACAGGCTTTCACCTTGGGAAAACTATGCATCTTTTAAAGAGCCTTAACTCTTGAAATTTTGTCTTAAACAACAAAAGATCATGATTATTTTTGGTGTTATTTTTATTTTGAGAAATGAAACGGAATTAAAAAAAATAATTTTTTTATTCATATTTAAAAATATTCGTCCTGTAGCCAAAGAAAGACTGGCTAACTATTGGTGCAGAAAGGAAATGTTGTGCTATACTACAGTGATTCTGGAATAAGTTCAACAGATTAAAGATGGATTTTTTTACACATCTCTGTGAAGTCTACTTGGTTTCATTTAGATAAGATGCATCTAGAAATTTTCATGTACATAATGCAGTGTTCCCATCCAATGTTGAGTCCTTCCCTATCCCTCACAGTGTCCTGAGGGTGACAACAAACAGAATCTTGCCAACAGGCATTCTTATACGTGTGTGGTTCTCTGCTTAATTTTGTGGTATCAATGTTTGTGTTTTTCAGAGAGCTCTTGCTAAGACTGGAGCAGAATCTATCAGTTTGCTCGAGCTGTGCAGAAATACGAATAGAAAACAAGCAGCTGCAAAATTCTACAGTTTTCTGGTACTGAAAAAACAGCAAGCTATAGAGCTGACACAGGAGGAGCCTTACAGTGACATCATTGCAACACCTGGTCCCAGATTTCATATTATTTGAATGGTTAGATACAGCAGAGCTAGTGTTCTTTTCACTAGTGCATTCATGTATTGCCCCATCTGTAGGGCCCACAAGACCATTGCAGAAAATTTAGATTTTATTGTCTGTATAAAGTCCTTGGTTTTCTTTCTGGGTTACTTTGGGGTTTGTATTTTAAATTTACCACTTAAAGTTTTAGTGAAACTGCTGGGGTGGGTGGCTTGAGTTGGAACTGCAGAAATCAGACAGCTCAAGGACCCATAGGAAGATTGTTTTAACAGCTCAGAGCAGATGTGTGCAATATTGGTGCATGTAATGTTGAGTATCAATGGAATGTCTTACGACAATTTGACTAGTTGATTCAATAGTGATATTTTTAACCTATACAAGTAAACCTGAATGGCCAACCTATTGTCTGATTAAAAACTTTGCCAAACTCGTCTAAAATGTTCGGTCTGCTTCTCATAGTAGTGGGTTTTTTCCCCTTTCTCTAGATCTTTGTGCATACTGTGGGTCTTCAAAGCTGCCAATATGAAAGGTAGTGCCTGACATGTCAGCTTGCTTTGTCACTGCATTTTTGCAGTCAGATTTTTGTAGCCCTTGATGCTAAGGGGAAATGGGTGTCTGTGGAAAGCACTTCCTCTGCGTGATGCTATTGCATAGGTGAAAGGACAGAACATGTGTTCAGCATTTTAGACGAAACATTCCTTTTCACTTAGCACCTCATCATGGTCCACTACTGATAATGGCTAATTACTGTTAATAAGTGTCAGATGAAAACTCATTTCATTTAAACCTTTAAGATATCAAAATGATTTAGGTTTGTTAGAGCTGTATATAAACTCCAGACTTTTTAAAATGGACTTCTAGATTGTAAATTACCTGTTTTTTATGAAGCAGGCATGTGAAGATAAGAGAAGTTGAACAGACTGCCTTTGTAAAGATGCTAAATTCAGATACCACCTGTACTGAAAGGGGCAACAAACTTGAACGTAGAATACAGACAGGCACGGTTCCACTTAATTGTGTAGTGTATTAATGACTCTTTGGATATATTTATGGTTTTAGTATCAGTTTTTCCAATAATGCACACTCCTATGTTCAAAACATTTTATCGGCTTTGAAAAAAGTCCCATTTGATTTTACTTGTAAGGAATGGAGCTTTACTGTTAGACCAGGTAGCACCAGAAATTATGTGAATATGTTGATTATGGAAACCTGTCTTAACTTTTTTTAGGGCAAAATTATTCACACTGAAGGTTCTGGTTTTAACGTTGGCACTTTGTGAAATAATTTTGGGACTGAAATTTCAGTGTATACTCACTTGTAAAATTATGTGAATGTTTAAAATCTGAGACTACATGATGACCATGTTTTAATAATCCTTGAAAAAACGAATTGTATAAAGTTACTGCAGCTTTATTTTCAACATGATGTGCCTGTAAAACCATGATTTTCCCCTTTGTAAAAAGAGACATTGTAGATAACTTGAATGTTTAATTATAGAAAGGGTCATTAGTTTCTTGTTACACATTTTTAGTCTGGTTTTGTTGCTTTTCAAGGTTAATATTCTTGAAAATAGTTGATGCTGTTATGTATAACTTTTCTAATAAAAGTTGTGTTATAAGCTGTTATGTATTAGCTCTGTGTCTTGTTTGAACACCTTTAATTTCTGTATCGGGGACCTGACATTTACAGGTCACTTACTCTGGTAGGAGGAGTGAAAGTGTAACAGTTTAGCTCTTTGAAAGATTTAAAGCTTGAATATGTAAATAGATTTCTCGCCGTGAAGAAGGAAGAGTTCTTTCCCTGGCCATACTGTGGTTCTGTTCAAGCATTCCATGCTAGGAATGTCTGTGCAGAAAATTAGGGGAGACTGTCTATAAAATGTGGTTCATCTCCATGCCAGTCCCTTCTCAATGCCAGAATGGATTCAGTTTGAATTCTTTTAGCTCTGCTGTTCCCTTGCTTCTAGAATTGCCTCTGCATGGGGGTATGTCAGTGCTTCTGAAGTTACATGTTCCTCATGGATCCAGACACTTGGATCCAAGTCTATAGAAGCAGTGCATCTCCCAAGGAGTCACTTGGGTTACCTGCAGAGCTTGTGCAGAGCCCAGGGTCAGGAATTCAGTTTGACAGGAGCTGTCTCTGGAGTTTGAAGTGCCGGCTTGGATCCAATAAGCTTAGTCTGGACTCCACACAGAAATGACTGCTACTTTTGAGCTACCTGTGCATGCAGTCAGGCTCATCTTATCCGTGCTGCAAGACTTGTGGGATGAAGGCTGTCCCGAGTGTGTGCATATGTGTGCAACTTGCCTGCACCCAAAAAAATAAGGACTTCGTTTTTCAATTCCTTTGGTTAAAGCTCTCTAAGGGAGAAAAATGTGGAACCTCAGGTACTTGGAGCACAGAATGAGAGGCAGCTTCTCTGCTGCTGCTCTCTCATCAAGAATGTAGGACATTTTTGTCATCAGTTTTGCGCTTTGTTACACCGCTGTGATCAGCACTCATGACAAGTTGATTTTGCAGAAATGCGTACTCCCAGTGACACTATAATCTGAGGCAATGACCATAAGCTGTGCCTTATAACATACGAGATTTGTTAGTAGTTTCAAACATGGCTTGCAAGTCGTACTGACAGACTTACATTTATTGGAAAGCAGGCTTGGCAGCAACGTACTGAAAGCTGTTGAATAAGATCTAAGGAATGGTGATGGACAAAGCATTTGCTCTCTATATTTCTCCTTTATTTACCAAAAGTGTATTTCCCTACTCTTACTGTGCAGACAGATGATGAGATGCAGAAAGGCTGTCTATTGCACAGCATTTATTCTGTTTTCCCTATGACTGCTGTTCTTTACGAAGATATTGGAGTACTTAACAAAAAAAAAAAGTGCAGCAGCTGCATTTTATTACAGTTGCTTTTCAAATAAATGTCTAAAAGGTTTTAAAGGGCTTAACCATAAGCATTCAGTTTTTAGTAGATAAGCCATTTTCCTAGCAGTTCAGTAAAAAAAACATCTATTTCTCAGAAACCAATCTTCTTGTGAGGGGTTTGGATTTGATCGATAACGTCACTGTAAAATGTATTCCTTGCTGCTTTACCATGCAGGCTGGGATGTGTATCTGGTTATAGTGTTGCACTGCACCAGGCAGGGGAAGGAGCTGCTGGGAATACCTCTGTGCTCTCACTTCCCCACTGACAACAGGTTTTTTCTGTCTGCAAATCTTAAGTATTTAGATTGGTGACTACTATGCATACCCTGCTTTCCAAATTACTGCTCCTTTTTTGATAGGTGAAAAGGAAAGCAGTTCATGAATCTAAGGAAATAATAACTAAATCTCCTTGCAGTACTGACTGAATTCCTGCCCTGACTGACTAGTATGTCTGACTACCTGGAAGACATACAGCTCCCATTCTCCCATGATAGAGCTCTGTTCTCATTCCAGCTGGAGCAGAAGGGTGGAAGTCAAGCAGGTAATGCTACCTGCATCTGTAGGTTAAACATCTGGGCTTCTGGGAAGGGTATGAGTAGAGGACTTGGTAATTCACAAGACACTTCATAAGGCGGGCTCTAAGTTAGCTAAAAGTGTTGGACGAAGGTGTCGCTGAAACTTGCACTTCAGGATTTTAAACCAACTTGGTTAGCAACCTGACTGGCAGCTGTCACGTGCAACTTTGCTTCAGGGGTTTTGTTGGAGGGTCAGCTATAAGGCATTAAGGATGTTGAGCTGTGCCCAACTTTTCTGCTTTGGACTTTCCTGCTAATGGGTTCCCACAGCTGCAAACAATAGAAGTCAAGATTTATAGGGTTATTCTCCAGTCCCTGTCATGCCACTGCCACTTGTGTGTCTGTGTGGTGGTACTTTTTTGCGGGAGGGTGGGCTTCTGATAAGATTTTCTGTTTCCAAAGCTCTCAAGTGTCTACTACTTGCGGAACATATTTCCTCAAGTGGTTGTCATGTTCCTGCTTGTGCTTTTTCAAAGATCTTTCTTGTGTTACACCTACAAGGACTGGCCAGGCTATATACTGTGAACTTCTGCAAAATGAATATATAGAAAAGCTAAAGGACCAGGAAATAGATTGTGCCAACACACAAGGAAGAAAGGACAATTCTCTCTGCATTTTTTGCCAAGTTCTTCACACCTGATAAAGCCCCTGGAAAGGCAAGAACAGGAGGTAGAAAAAGGGAAGGTTTTCCCTTGTTTCTACAGGAGCTGGTTTTGCATTTGTTTCAGTTTAAAGCATTCTAATATGAAGTCCAAAAAGTTCCAAAAGCTCAGCTAGGAGAAAATATTCATATTAGCCAAACACCAATGTTAATGTTGTGTTATAAGTAGAATAAAGTGCCAGAAACTTTCTGGGAGAACACACCCTCCAATTTCATTTGGCCCCAGCTATTCCCCAGCAGCCACGAAGGATGCAAGAAGTAGTTTGGCTGGCGTGAGCTAGGCCTTTACATGTTTTCCCTCCCCCAGCCCCCCTGCTTTTCTTGTTTGCCCAACTTTTGTTTTCAGTAAAAACATTAAACATTATAAAATACCCTGAAACTAACACTAAATTATTGAGGACTGGGTGGTTGACCTTTAATCATTAACACTTATAGATGTTGTTTGACATTGATCAAGAATACATGTGATGAGAAACACAGATATGCTCATGATACTTGGCATCCTTCAGAGCAGATGGGGGTTTAAAGCCAGTAGTGGCTTTAAAGTGCTTCTCCATGCAAGGACTGACCTCTAAATTAAACTGTTCTGCTACTTTTTTGGAATGTTTTCCCCTTCCCTGCCTTGCATTGCCCAGGTAGTGCTGGCAATTGTTTGTGCAATTTAGCTATCTAGGTTTGGATATGGTGGGAACTGATTCAGGGTAAAACCTACCAAAAGAAACGTTTGGGTTTTTTAGCTCCAGCTGGATCAATTCCTACATCCTGCACACTGGGCAGCCATACAGAAACTTGTGCCAGCATAACACAAGAAGCACCAGGCAGGAGAATAGGGAAGGGGTGAGGA
Organism: Actenoides hombroni; assembly: GCA_024336885.1. Taxonomy (NCBI): domain Eukaryota; kingdom Metazoa; phylum Chordata; class Aves; order Coraciiformes; family Alcedinidae; genus Actenoides; species Actenoides hombroni. The sequence goes on along the minus strand of WUAM01000217.1, from coordinate 549,187 downwards.
TTCCTTTTTTGGATGACTGTGCCAACTTTGCATGTGTGTTAAGTCAATCTAAGAAAATTATTCACAATAATGTTGCTTGAATTCAGGAGTCCAGGCACTGGCTAAAACTGGTGGATTGGCATGTTTATCATCAATTTGCACACCAGTGTTAATAATCTGTTTTTCCAAGGCAGAAGTTGAATGTTCTCCCTCAAACTGAGTATTTGTATGACAGAGCTCAAGTCCAGCCTCTGCCAGAGGATGTGTCTGCCATAGCTTTCTGTTCATTTTGTGAAAGTTAATATATCCAGTCCTCGTGTTACTTGAGAGTAAGCCAGAATTAGAGTCAACGTGTGCTTCACAGGCAATGTGTACCACACATGGCAGTGGATTATTAACTCTGAAACGAAGAATTCAGAGTACCATAACCCGTTCCACCGCTGAGCATTTTTGCAGGAAAGTTCAGCTAAATTTGTCTTTGTACAAATTAAGCAGATTCTCATGTTCCTTGACAACGGGACTAATCTCCAAAACAAAAGAAATGCTGATGTTTAAGGAATAAGAAACCACAGTCAGTGTTGTGAGAAAAAAATAGGAGAAGCAGCAGCAATTGGATTCAAAAGCCAAATTTGATGCCTAACTTAGGAATGTTTCTCTAATTGGTCAAATAAGTGATGAGAGACCCTGAAAATAAACTAAATGTATCATTTTGCATTTTGTAATTATGTGCATGCAAATTTGCAGCTAGCCTCGATCATGCTGAGGGAGGCAGCAATGAGCCAGAAAAGGCATGAAAAGGTTTGTTATGGTGGCAGCTACTTAGCAACAAAAGCTGCAGGTTTTCCTTGATCATTTCTCAAGACTGAAATAAGTACGAAAGACACAGGGTGCTTCCAGTGCTAACTTTCATCTTCGCATCTGTCAGAAGCAGTTCCAGTTTGTTAATTGTGGCAGGCTGCTTGCTCCCTGTGGTGTGAATTAGGGCTGGGATCTCTGTCTCCTTTGCCACAGAGCTTGTGGAATTACAGGGAGGCTCTGTTCAGAGCAGAGCAAGTAGCCCTGACACTAAAAGGGTTTAAAATCAAGCCCAAGAAGAGCAGACACGCTGCATGTGAGAAGAATGTGTCAGGAATACTTAAACCATCCCTCACGTCAGCAGCAAAGCTGCTCTGTGCTGCAGCCACCGTCATTCCCCTGTCTCGGCTGTGCTGTTCCCTTGGCAGGGGTGACATGACCATCAGAGCTTTGCAGATGTTTGGCAAGTTTTACTGATTACCAACGAGCTGCTTTTGATGAGGCACAACTGAGCAAGCAGCTCAGTCCCTGGTGCGCGCAACTGCAGAGGAAGATTTCAACGCAGCTTGTCCGCCCTGTCCTGATGCCCCCGGAGCCATGCCCTGGAGGGCAGATGGAGCTCTGTGCTCCCAGTGCAGAGCCCAGGGAGAAGGACCTGAGTGTACCTCAGAGAGGAGTGTTAGCTCTAGCTAGACAGGTACACATACAACCTTACCTAAAAATATTTAGCATTTATGGCAGACGTTGTTCTTACGACTCGGTAATAGCCATTTCTGGTAGGAAAAGGCCCTTCTGGTTCGGTGTGATGTGTAGATCGTTCACACCCTGAAGGGAAGTACAGCAAGTAGCAATTCCAGCTAGGTGCACTGGGTGTACGTACAGTGGAGCCATAGGACTCCAAAGCCCTAAGGTTGGACTGCAAGTGAGAGGACTGTGGGTTTTCTTTGCAAATGGGAAGGAGGCATAAGGTCTGCCAGCTGTGGAGGGGGATTCAGCAGGTACGAGAGCCAGGGCCTGCAGTTCAGCTGCTGGGACAAGGATGTGGCAAAGCTAACCCACCTCCTCAAAAGGTCCATGGGTACAAACATGAACATGCTGTGTCTGAGGTCTTTCTTCAAAACCTCGCTCCATTTCCGTTGTCCCTGAGGCCCAGTTTTTCAGCTGTAATAGAGAGTTTTCTGCATTATTTCAGAGACAAGACTTTTTCTGTTAAAGGACCAGCTTTCTGGAACCAAGGCTATGTGTGCTCATTCTGTACTGTAAAGTAAAGCACACCTTTACCTCAAAAGCAAGTAACATGTTGTTAGTGGAAAAACACAACTAAAACATGCTTGACACACTGGAAGGACGAGACTACTCTAGATTTCGGTGATTTCGTGCCCCTACCTCCTAAGTGTGGCACTTCTATTTTTATATTAATGTGTGTGGCTTTAGTTAACAACTAAATAACAGCAATTTTTTGAACCTGACACTTTCTTCCTTGTGGTAAGAGGAGCTGGGCTGCAAAATGCCTGGATATGTGGCAATGCAGTATGTATGATTTATAACTTGTCATCTGTGAAGAAAATGGGCACACGGTATCAGTGTCTGTGTCTAGTTGAGGGAGACAGCACTATTTGAAAGGGGTAGTGCAGTTGTTGCGTTCCTGTAATGTAATGAGCAGCTCACACATCATTTCTGAGTACACTGGTAAAAAGTTTGGCCTGAGTGTCTGAAAGGAAAATGGATGCTCTTATGTGACAGCCTTAAGTCTGGTACTCAACTGGAAGCTGCCAAGAGCTTCCTGACAGCCTTGAACTCAGGGTTTGTCAGCTCCGTAGGAGCTGACATTTTCCTCAGGGATGCACCGTGCAAGGAAGGACATGTGTGTAAAAACTCCTCCATGAATGGCACTTGACAAGTCACATGGACTACAAAGTGCCCACTCTCCTTCTTCACCGGCAGAGGAATTTCTCAGCCTGTCCTACAAGAAAGCCTGATTGTGGCTAACCAAGGGGAAGCCCATATAAAAGAACCTGGTGGATATGACTGAGGCATGTGTTCTGCCTTTCATTCCCATGTCTCATCACCTCGAGTTCATCTCAGCTGCAGATAAAAGCCAATACTCTGTTCTGCATCACAGCACAGTGTGCCAGAGGTGAGGAGTATGGTGAAGAAAGCATCTCTCACCGAGAGCCTCATAGTCAGGACAGAGTCTTTGCACCCAAGTCACTGATGCACAGTCAGGTCTTCATCACTTGGATAAGACTTAGACTGGGGTACCAGGACAAGGCCCATGATGAAGGACAAAAAAGATGTCTTTATGCTTTATTGTAGATGCGTAAAAACAATGCTACTTTCAAGTAGAAATCAAGATGGTTGCACCTGAATGTTACACATATATGAGTAATGAATGCTCATCCATGATGCCTTTCCACCTACTCCAATGGAGAGATACTAAGTTAGCACCAGTTTTTAAATCCAAAAAGGTAACTTAAAATGTTACAGTACATTTTGGACTGGCATTTAAAGCAAAATATAACATTTTAAAGTCATTGGACCAGCCTGATACAAAAACTGTATGTTGTTTGAAAACTGCAGCTTCTAATTAATGCTGTCCAAAGTAATTCTCTTCCAAACACAGGATAGAGAAATCCAGTTTAACCAAAAGGTACAGGAAGCAGTGAGGATGCTGCATTTATCATGTTTGATTGCAGAACTAATTGGCTCATAATCTGACAAATAATTTCTACAATACATATTCTACGTGTTTAAAACATATATATATATAACAAGCTTCTAGGTCCCAGTTAAATGACTCAGAAGTAGCTAGCATTTAAAATAATCCCTTACATACTGTCATTTCTCTGCATCATTTTCCTCCAATCAGCTAAATAAGATCTTTTTCAGTCTTGGGGTTTGAAGCACAATAAAGTCCAGTAGGTCTGAGTTCTTCATGAAAGCCAAATAACTGTGGGCAAAAGGCCAAGAAGAGAAGATTTAAAGGAGTTAATTTCCTACTGACTGACGATGTGTGTGAGGTCACACGTATTTATCTTCTATCATGACTCCATATTTCCTTCTAGAGGGAAAGGAAACTTGTCTTCATGGTATTTCTGCACTGAAATTTTCATTTTAGAAGACCTCGCTGTAGAAGTACTAAGAAACTGAACTGTCCAGGGAAGGATCTTAAATTCTTGAAATATTTAAAGTAATATGAGGTGGAAACAGTCCACAGAAAAATGTCATCAGCTATCTGCTACCAACTTAAATATCTGTTTGCACCTCCACTGAGGACTGGGCTAACCTACTCCCTCTGTGCCTGGATTGGTCTCACAGAGCCAGAAACCTTTCTCAGAAAAGGTCTTTCTCAGAAATCACATTCCTGAATATTCTTTTTATGAGTCTGCAACTGTAGTCACTTGGCTCTCAGTTATTTTTCTCCAGAGCTGGCAATTTGTTGTTTCTCTCAAATGTTCATCTGGCTCTGTTTTGCTTCATCGTGGTGTCTCCCAAAGGTCTGCACTAATGAGTTTCTGCATTCATACCATATGCTTTCTTTGCCATGAAGAAATTTAGTTGTACAGAAAACAGATTTTGAGACTCTTTCTATTCCTTTCCTCTTCTGTGCTCAATTCTGAAAGGTCCCCTAGCCAGAAGAGGCTTCTTGGGTCCATTTACCCTGCTAGTTAGAATCAGACCACATCTTAGCAATGTTCCCATGTAATTTAGATATGTGGCAAAAACTTGAAAGTAATTGTCCAGTTCCTTCTTGATTTGGATTTAGGTTAACTACCTTTTTTGGAGCCTTCATGTGAAATCTCAGAGGCCAAGGTCATCCACACACTCAAAAAGTGGTGGCAAGTCCAGGTGACAAGAAACACCAGCTTCCTATTGAAAGAGCTGCGCTTGTCAGGGTGGCATTTACAGACAGATGGGATGGGGAAGGACTTCTCTTGTGCAAGGGGAGGTTTCTGAAGATTTTAGGAGGCTCGAGGTAGCTAGAAGACCAGCACTAGAGCACAAAACTCTCAGGAAAGGCCAATCCATCTGCCCTGGAGTTAATCACAGCTAGCAAAGTGAAATCACCCAGACCACTTGATAACAACCCATAAGAACTAAATATCCCAGACAATATCAATATAAGATCTCATTTAAATAAGTACCCAGTTAGGAAACAGCCCAGCAGGGAACGTTCTTTACAAGGAAGTCCTTGGAGGGCTATTATTTCCACCCTTTCCAGCAATCACTCTCTCTCTACTCACATAAATTCCCATCCAGGGCACTTCTGGCGCAGATCTGCTATCACGAGCCATGCTCAGTTTAGCAGCACAGCACAAATCCATCTCCAGTAGCACAAGAGTTCCCTTCTGCATTTTCCCCATAGGAATCACTTCCTTCCTAGTTTTCTCTTGCAGATGCAATGGAAGCATTGTTCAAATAACATTCCAGTTTTTCAGATTGTCCATCAAGTTGAAATTGTCCGTGAGTGTTGTTTGCTAATCTAAGTCCATGCACAGCCTGTTCCTTGGTACAAAACATTATCTGTTGGCTGGAATGTAGGGACATGTGGAAGAACCTGATGCTTTTGGTTCAGTGGGAGGGAAGATGGCTCAAGCAAATCCAGCTGTGTCAGGAAACCTCCTGGGTAGGGAGCCAATCATGCACTGTCCATGTGTGAAGGATGGGAAGATGTTGACTGACCTGAAGGATGGGGACAAGGACAGCGATGTTAACATACACTGGGGCTGGAGGAATTGTGCAGAGGAGTTCGTATTGGTGAGCACTGGGAGTATGTTGCAAAACAGATTTGCTTAGAATAACTTTGGAGAAGAGCAAACAGTTTTCCTCTACTGAAGGACTATTTTTTTATTCTTTACAGTACCAGATTAACAACAGCATCACTCCCTGATATCCTTCAGGAAGAGATTATCTTCTTTTTCTGGAGGCTGTCATTTCTTCACCTGTTTGTTACTGGAGTCTCAGGCAGGTCTGATGCACTTTGTCATCATACCAGAGCAGCCTCCAGGACAGCCAACTTGCTTATCAGTGGTGACAATTACAGCCCGCTGCAGGGTTGTGCTGGACCTACCTTTGCATCCTTTCATAGCACTGAGATGGGTATCTCAGACCCTAATGGTGATGAGAGTCCTATGTAAGCAAGAGACTCACCACAGCTGAAGTCACTGGTGATGCCTTGTCCTCTCTCTGTTGCAAGTCTACAGGCAAATAAGAAAAACATTAACATCAGTGAATGACATTATACTCTGAGACATTAACTAACTTTCAGGCAGTGGTGTAAAATCTTAGTTGATTATCTCGGCACTGCCAGAAGAGCAGAAGGCAAAACTGTGCTTATGTCTCCAAGACACTAGTTCCAGTTTGTCTGCTGAAGTTAACTGCTGCTACATTACAAATTCTGAGATTTTTGCACAGGTCTTTGTCATATGTGTTTTTTTCAGTTACTGTGGATTTTCTAGTAGACTAGTTTTGTTTTCTTTTGCCTGGTCTTACTGACAATTCCCAGCGTTCAGCATACACTCATGTAAACACTGGACTTACCTGTAGGATGCTCCCTGATAAACTTGATTATCAGTTATACAAGCTCACATTTTTCACAGGCCGGCCAGACTTCTTAAAGCAGACTAAAGTATGTTGCATTAATGTATGGCAAGAGATTTAATGTACTTTTATATCCATTTTCAATAAAACACAATTTTCTACAAAAGATCTGCCTAAAACCTTTGTCTCCCAACTTGAAATATATTTCTGAAAGTAATAAAATTTTCCATTACACCAGCAAAGTAGATATTAAATTTTATTTCTCTAAGTATCAGAACTTCCCATCCCTTGAGGCATGTCTTCTGAGAATTTGCAAACTTGATAAATGGAGTACAATGAATCCAACTGATGTCCCACCTTCAGAGCAGGGTTATTATAAAACGGGGGAAAAAGAATGCTTCTACAGCAAATGGAATCAGGAAAATAATCTTCTTGTGTTCTTAGCATATTCATAACTGTCTGGCAAAAATTATGACAAGGTATTTTACTCCTTTATGTGCATGTAACTGTAAGGGCAGCTTGAGGTATGCTTCGCTCATTTAGAAAAAACCTCCTTGTGATGGATGATACAACTATGTAAAAAATAGTAGAGCCTGGTGATAAATTCATTGTGCAGATTTGACCTATTGTCTTTCTAATACTATGTCTCCTCAGGACTTTTTCATTTCAAGTGTCCTAACCTCTTCAGTTGTGGCTCTGTCTTCCTCTATTTCTTTTTCATTTCCTTTTTCTTTTCCTTTATTAAATTCAACCTACAGGACAAATGTTTCTTCCTCTTCATCCACGTATGGAGATCTTACCTTCTCTAGGCCAAAGGCAGGTGAAATTCCATCCAATGCTAGTGGAAACTTCACTACATGGACAAAAAAAATCACTCTGGGGCAGTGTGGCATTTTGCCACCTGAAGCAAAAATTGGCTGAGATGCCAGTGCTGTTGAAGTGAGTGGAAATTTCCTTGTGGATTTCAGTGTAGCTGGAGCTTCGGTCCTGGAGATTGGGACCATGGAGCTGGGCAATCTGGAGGTACACTCTATGGTCTTGGACAGAAACATTGGTGATCACGTCCCATGGGAGCTGGTGCTGTGTCACTGCTCACCCTTGCTCACCACCAGTGTTGTAACAAACAGTAACAGGTAACAGTGTTGTGGAAAGATGGTTTTCATCGCCTCATAGGAAGATGTGACCCTCTGCAACCAGGCACTGTGGTCACCCCAGAGGACTGCTAGGCTGCTGTCAGCCACTCCTCCACTCTCTCCTTATTCCTTATCATGAGAGAATACAAATTACATTTAAACATTATCATTATGAGGCCATCGGCCAGTTTGGTCAGGTAACTTATGTGCTGCCCTTTTGCTTTAGCTGGAGGGGGAGGAGGGAGTCCAAGCAGGGACCTCCTCATCTGATCCACCATCCATTCTGTGACCACTACTGGAGATAGAGCATAAAAAAATATCTCCTTCCCCTGAAATAAAAACCTACCAAACACTAGAAATGACTGGTGCAATTGAAACCATGGTCCAGAGAAGGAAGATCACCCCTTAATTTTTTGCAGGTTGAACAAGAGAAATGGAAGTGATGGTGTCTTTCAGGGTTTAAAAGAGACATGGGAAAATTGCCTGTCTCAGGCACAAGCCACTCATTGTCTGGAGGGAGTTAGGCAGAGGTTCAGCTGCCATGTGAATATCACAGTTCATTACTGATCACGTCTGTTATTTTCTTCTCCTGTTTTGTTGTCCTGATGTAGCTGTTCTCTGCTAGTTCTTTCAATGCCTGGTTAAGATCTTCATGGTCACTCTCAAGGTGTCTGGTGTGGTGAAGGCAGGCAAGGTAGGCACGTGTAGTAACAGAAGCCTGTCCTTGAATCCTGCAGTTCAGTTTTCTTGTAGTCAGGCTGCCCTGCTCAACAGATAAAAAGTCCCATGGAAAATGGATCTGACTGATGTCAAAGAGCAGGAATTTGGAGGGAGTGTTTGATCCTTCCTTAAAATAACCTTAGACAAAACTACATCTTCCTTGCACAATGTTTCCGTCAAGGTATGCAGGCAACCTAGGTACGGTGGGGCTCTCTGATGCCCTCTGAGAGTATCTCATTCTGCCCTTTACTTTGTCAGAAATGGTCTTGGTGCTGAAATAAGCTACCCTGATGTACAGACACTTGACCTATGTAGTGGTCAGTCTCGAGACCAGACACATTCCTGGAAGAAGACTCACAGATATCTGGGCTACCTTGTCCTACCCAAACCTGTGGGTGCCCAGAGCTAGCTGTTGTTGAAAGCAGCATATGAGACCAAATAGACCCTGCATTTGGTCTCTTGCTCTTGAATAACACTACTTTCTTGAAACGCATCCTGCCAACCTCCTCCTGCCAAGCTCCAACCTGCACAACAGATCCTGCTTTCTAGCACCAAGCCAGGGTTGGCACAGCGTTCACAGCTAATGGAAATGGCAGTTTCATTACTCCCAAAATGATTTGCTGAACTTGAAATAGGAGTGCTTGGCACAGAAAGATGCATAGCAGATACCACAGACAAAGCCAAGGGGTTTGGGTATACCCAAAATACTTAATATGAAGTACAGCCAGAAAAAGAGAAAAAAATCCCACCCATTTCCCTCTAAAATATCCCCCTGCATGCAGGTAACAAGGATATGCAGCCTGAATTGTGATGATAGTAGTTGGAAATGTTTTACAATCCGTTTGCAGGTCACATCTAGCAGGCAGGCAGGCTGTCATTAGCTCTGATTCTGCCATTTCATTTCCAGTCTCTCTATTCATGTGGAAAGATCCTGGAGTGCCCTGAGCTATGATCTGCTCAGTTCTATTTTTGGCTGTCTCCTTTCTGAAGGAAGGTGATTTCTCACATGTGGTTGTTTTCCAATTATCACTTGTTGAGACATACCCCCTGGCTATATTGCAAAGAGAATCAGGTGGCAAGTACATATTTACAAGTCTTTTTTCTAAGTCACGTGAATACCTTACTGATCTGAGCTTTGAATTGAAGCTGTGGGGACTCTCTGGAGCCACATTTCTTTTGTCTGAGTTGACCCAGCCTCTCAGTCTTCCATGGGAGATACAGAAAATTAAGTATCATGTAATTTACTCGTGTGTGTGTGAATACAGTGAGGGTGGTCCCTTGTATAGGATTTAAAATAAACAAGTGTCTCCTACAATATGCTGTAAAGTTCCCATTGTATTTGATATTAAGCAAGCTTTTTTCCAGTTACTGTTCACCCACTGCACACCAAGCTATGACCCAGCTGCTTCCTTCATTTCAAGAGCTTAATCTTTTTGGTGTACTAGCTTGTAAAGCACTTTATCAGGAAAGCACAGATTTGTGAAGGGATGAGTGGGTGAGCCAGCAGTGCTGTGGCCTTTCCATTTACTCTATCCCACTGACAAGATGCATGGGATTACCATTGAGCTCTCTCAGCAGCCTAAGTTTGAAAACTGGAAAAAAAACCCATGACAATAAATGAAATATTTCCGCTAGCAGAGAGCAGATGGACTTGTTCTGCATCAAAAAATAAGATAAATATGGACAGCATTACAATAACATAACAAATATAGGAAAACAAAAGCCTTGGGGCTGCTGTGCCACCTTCAGACAAACTGTGCCACAGGCTGATCAAAGCCAAGTTTCCTCTCCCTCATCCACTGTCCTGGCAGAGTCCCAGGGCAGGTCCAAGCAGTCCCCTGTGTGTTCCAGCCACAATGACAGAACCAGAAGGGTCTTGCTTGGATCAGCCTTGTCATCAGTGGAGGCTCCCTTCGGAGTGAACTTTCAGGACTAGCTCTGTGAAACCTCCAGACACTGGTTTTCCCCCATTCTGCGAGCTCCCAGAAGTGGCAAAAGTCCCAACAAGAGCTGCTGAGAAGAGAGGATCTGTTTTGTTGACACTGTGGACATTTCATGGCTCATAATCTTTGGGTTTTTTTGGCAGACACCTTTTCCTCTGCACCAGTGTGGTCAGCAGCTGTCTTTTCTCCTTGAAACTTGAATGAATTTGACATTTTTTTACAGTTTCTGTTACTTTGGTGAGCAATTTATCCCCGGGTCTTTATACCAGCTGTTTAGCCATTTTCCAGCTGTTTGCACACATCTGATGGAATGATTTCATTAGATCAGCTTCAAGCTCATTGTAGACAATGCTCCAGTTTCTTTTACAAGTAATTGAGATGCAGTTCAGTTTTTTGCTTGTAGTTTTGAAGATTGAAATTGAGCTGCATCAACTTTCTGGTAATTTCTGATTGTTTCTTACCCATCTTTTAATTTATGGACATCCTACTTTTTCTAGGTGAACAACAAACCATTATCCCCTTTCTTTTTATGAATTCTTTGATTTGGAAAATCAAATTTGAGAACCAACTCATTGAGCTTTTCATCTGCAAACACATGTATTCAACCTATGGTAAGTTGTTTTGGCTCTGGTTCATACAAAGAAGAGTACCAGGTGTAAATATGATATTTGTAGGGCCAAGGAAACTGAAGGGGAAAACCATCACCTTTATGACAGTGCCAGAAGGATGCACACAGTAAGTGTAGGGATTCCGTGTTTAAGATGTGGAGACAATAAGAAAAGAGGACCATAAGCCTGGACTATGCAGCTTTACTTTGTACCTGTGCATGCAGTATTGGAGGTTTCTGTAACAGCTGACAGAAAGAGGGCTGAAAAAGAAATAAAAGTTATGATTGTGCTGCAAAAAACATGGGCAACTACTTGAAAAGTTCAATAATAGCACCAGAGAGCTGGAATGGAAAATGCCCTAAAAATGTATGATTGCTCTCTGCAGAGGCTTGCAGTTGAAATTTCAATACGGTAAGTGGACTCTTTCCTTATCAAATGTGACAGAAGGCAGAGAGGATTGTAAGGTACCGTACAAATATCAAGCATGACCATTATTTAAAGCTACCCTACTGAATGGTCTGACACCCGGAAATCCATCTACGGTAAGAACAGTTATTTTATCCATGCCTAAATCATATTTCTGAAGCATTTATACCTGTCAGTAGTGAAGTTAGAAATAATTACGTGATTCAATAGCATGCTTCTGGAAAAATAAGTAGTGTGGAAAACTGGTCTTTTTCCATTGTTCAGCTTTGCTTTCTATGCCCCTCCGTTCTATGACACTCCGGGTATTATGTGAGGGATTCATACTAATGTAAAAGAAGAATCAAGTGGCCTGGAAATACCTTATTCTAAACTGCATGTGCACTTGGGCTTCTGACTCACAAGCAGTCTGACAGAATAAACTGGTGTGGTGGATTTTATTGAAAAGAATAAGCAAAGGAGTTTACTTTTAAGGCAGCAGGGGTTAATCTGCTACAATTTTGCTAAGTTAATTAAAAATGGAACAATCCTGTGATTGCATCAGGGTTCCTATTAAGACTAAATCAATAAACCAATGGGTTGAAATCACGGAATCACTAAATTAATGCAGTGAGTAATCACACTGGAGTCTGAGGTTGGCAGTGGAAGGAATTACTTTGTGTTAGCTGTGTTTCAAGCTCTCGTGAGAGCAAGGGATAGAATTTAAGGGAAAGAAAGCTTCCTTTCCATCTGAGGCTGCAGGCTGTAGTCTAACCAGCACATGAAATTATTTAGCCAGTGAAGAATCATTTTGGTTTTAGGCCCATGCCAAGGAGACGTTGTAATCCCATCCTGTTTCATTTTGAGGAAATGCAATTTAGGGAGTTCTCAGCGGTTCCTCTTCAGCACAGCCTCTTCGTGCTCAGCTGCTGCCAGCGGTTATGGGTTAACTGTTCTCTCTGAATACCACAAAAGCTAGAAACTTCCCAGAGAAGAATAAAGACTCCTTCCATGAGATGCAAAAGAAGTGATACAAAGAGAAGCCCGCTGCCCCTAGACCAACTGCTCTTTCCTCTCCCCGCATGCTTGTTCCCTTCTACAAATGGCCGGGCAGTGCTCTTCTGACCTGTCTATATCTTGGGGAGACGCTATTCCACAAGACACTTTTTAACATATCCACAAGTCTAAATTTGTTATGCCAGTATAAAATGTCCGTCAACTTCTTTGTGGCACACAGAAAGCCTCTCTTGGATGTCGTGGTGCATCCTCCACCCAGACCTTTTGAACTAAGTGCCTCTATATGGACTGCTCTCCCTGCCCTCCCTGCCCACTAATCAGCCAAATAAGTGGCAAGATTTCATAACAGTTTGAAATAATTATTTTGTTGTGTCATTTGTTTTATTTAAATTCCCTTTAACATTCAAGCTGTCTTATTTCTCAGAAGAGAGACTTCAGCCTCCTTGCTGTGGCTGTGGCTTCCTTGCTGCCCTGCCTTTATCCAGGCAACTTCAGGGGAACATACCCTGTAAGGTTAAATGCTATGCTGTTTTCCAAGCATATAATGCATTTTCAAGATGCAGTAGTGCAAGGGAAACAGTGAGCTTTTAATTGTGAAGATTTACTTCAGGCTTCACTGGTGAAGTTTTGAGAGCCATATTTTTAAAGACGCTTGAAGATCCTGTGAGTCACTGTGAGAGTGACAGAGCACTAGAACTGGCTGCCCAGAGAGGTTGTGGAGTCTCCTTCTCTAGAGACTTTCAGGACCTGCATGGATCCATTCCTGTGTGGCCTGCCCAGGGTCATCCGGCTCTGGTGGCTGGGGGTTGGACTCGATGATCTCCTGATTGTCCCATCCAATCCCTGCCATTCTATGTTTCTATGATTCTATGATCCTGACAGCTTGTAGGAGTTTTAGTATCTTCTCTACATCTGATTTGCAAATTTTTGAGTTTCTAATTCTGACTCAGAGCAGTGCCTTTAGAAATCAGGTGTAATGCCTAAGAAGTGGGTGTTCTGATCAAGTGAAAATGTGTCCTGTTCATTTCCCTATACTTAAAAAAAACACCTCTGGTACTAAGCACCCTGCTGTGCAAAGTGTCCCTGTAGGTATCTTTTCCTTTATTTATCCATTTTGGTGTATTGCTTCAGTTACCAGTGTGACCATCAGAAGAACACAACCTTTAAGAATTAATGAGGACATTTTTATAAGCATAAGACAAGGAAGTCAAAATGCTGTAATTTTTACCCCTGGCATGTAAACTAGAATCATTATCCTTCTGGATAACAAAGGGTAGAGAACTGTGTCCCTCCTCTGCTGACATCCATTGTCACAGGCACAGACTATTAGATGAGAGGAGAGTGAAATCTTCCTTACCCAGAGTGGCTGCACAGCTGAGGTAGTACCATCAATAATCAACACAATTCCTGTCTGAGTGCAGAGAAGTCCTGTGTGGTCATCAGATCACACCAAACAGCCAGAATAACCGAAATATTTCTCTAGCTGAAACCACTTTTATGGCGTAAGGACTGGGAGTTCAGCCTGCTGGGCATAAATACATCACATCTGGCAGGGCTGTTGTGGTTATGCCATCATCGGGTAACTCTAGAAGGCTGGGCAGGCAGTGATATCCCTGCCACAGTCCCTTCTATGCAACAAGTGGAAAATACATAGGCAGGCTAGCATGTTTTACTGGATTTGACATATTTTTCATCACTTGGAAAAAATCCATGGTAAATTCATTAAGACTTTTCCATTGGGGGGTATCTCACCAGAGTCCCACAGCTGGGATTTAAGGGTCCTGAGACAAGATGCAGAAGTTCTCCCCTTGGATGAGGCCCAGAGAATGTACTGGAAAGATAAATGCACACTTCTCTCCTCATCTTCTTTCCTTCTCTGTAAAACATTTAGGCTTAGATCTTCCCTGGAGATAAACTGGCACGGTTTCACTCATTGCAGTAGAGCTGCAATAATTTATGAAGGGCCTATGCATTTTAAATCACATCAGTTATGGTGGAGACAAAGGGAATATTGCAAACCATGGTCCCTTCTGAACGACCACATGCCCTCCAGCTCCTGGTCTCCACCTGACTGCTCTCCCCATTTCTACTTAAAAGCCAGGCTTGGCAGAGGTCTTCTCATCCACCGGCACCCCAGTTCTGACCTGTGGAGAAGTGTCTGAAAGAGCAGACTTGCAGCCAGAAGCAGCTCAGTGCCCGTGTGCCCACCCTGGACAAGCTGGTGTGACCTCGACTGCTGCACAGAGCACAGGTAAGTTACGGGTCCCTGAAGAGCTGTGCCTTGGGGACCCCATGCTGCCTCTGCAGCTGTCCCCAGAGCTCCCGGCGGGAGCTCAGACTGCCTTGCACCCCTTTCACTTCACAGCCAGAGCCTGGGGCCCCACATTCAGCCTGGTCTCGCAAATCCCCCAGCCTTCCCCTGGAGCCTTTGCAGGCTTTGGGGTTTCCTTTTGGTGGCCCTCTGAAGTAATTAATACAGAGGGATGTATGCTGATTCTGCAGAGCCCATTAATCACTTTTGCTGAGACAGAGGGACTGTTTGTACAGAGTTTGCAGAGATTATCACCCTGGCTCCGGGATTTGTCACATTGCATTACAAATGGTGTTTTAGTGAGCTCCTCAGTTCCCAGTGGGCCATAACCTGTCTGAGGCAAAGTCAAATATTGTCAAGCAGCAGAGGTTTCCCAAGAAGGGGCTTATCTGTTCCAGATTGCTTGATTATACAAATAGGACTTCGATATGAGATACAAATACAATTAATTCCTGAAGGGCTACATTTGATAATGGCACAGAAATTAATCTTCAGTTGCAGAAATAACACTAGCTGTTTCACAGACTTGAAGTAAAAGCCTGTAGAGATATCCGCTATTCCACCAAAAATATTGCTTTATTTTCTCTTTTAAAAGAATTATATTATTATTCTTGTAACCTACTGAGATTTCTTATTTAAAAATGTTTTAATAGGTAATAATCTGTTAGTAATGGAAAGGGCACAGTAAAAGAAAGGGCACAGCAGACACGAAAAAGACATGCCACAAGCACTGTCCTGCCCAAGCAGGAGGCTGAGCCAGTGTTCCTGGCTTTCAGATCCACTCTCCGAACCATAATCTAGTAGAAGGATGAACCAAGATTGAATTTTACAAAGTCATTTAATGTGCCTAAATACTCCAGTGTGAGTTAGTTGCCTAGCAGTGTTGGGGAGCTCATTCTAGATGGGTCGTTTCCCAGGAGCAACTGGGAAACTCTCATGTGATACTACAAGGAGATGATGATTATAAACCCATTCCTGGAAAAGTTTACCATCAAGACAGTCAGAGAGGGACAGTCATAAAGCCAAGGGCATTAGTGAAGAGTAAATGTTTTCAGGGCTACACTATACATTTTTCAACCATTCCTTCTTCTTGCAACTGAAGAGCAGAATTTACAGTCTTAAGCTTCTACTTAAACTTAGTAATTTAGATATATTTAAACTAAATTAAACTTAGTAACTATTATCCATTCCTTTCTGAGCTCAGATTTTCTTTTCAGGGCCCAAGGTACCTATACATTTAAATGCATCCAGTGCCTTCCCCAGACTCTTGTTCTCCATCTGATAAGTGGCAGCTCTGGTTCACTATCCATACACCTCGTATGCCCAGGTAGGTTGATGCAGTTAAATGCCATAAGTTTGTCTGTGGCTTTCAGAGAGGAAAGAACCTGGACAGGGATGGAAAAGTCAGAAGAGAGGAGGGGAAAGGAGATGCAAAGGCCAGAGGGATCTGGCTTTAATGATGAGAAGCCAATACAGGGGTACAGCCAAATATAAGTGGTGTTCATGTCACTCTCAAATATACCAAAGAAGTGGTGCTTACCACTAGGTAAGAGAAAAGGATATTAAGAGAAATGTGTCCAGGGACTGGGACACACAATTTTGGCGCAATCATGGAAAAAAATAGTGCTGAGAAATCTTTCAGGGGAAAAAAAACCAACCAAAACCAGTGAAAGCAGGACATTAGTCTTCTTCAGCATAATGGTACCAGATATGTTTGTGATGGAGGTGAGCTTGTGTATAACAGCAGGGTAGCTGAGAAAGCCTTAATCAAATGCAGTTTAAAAAAAAACATACATGAAGGAAAAGTTTTGTTATTTAGAAGTTGGGTGATTATGTTTTTTGAGCAATCCTACCACCTGCATCTTGAGTCAGCTAGCTACTTCAGAGACTTTGGGAAGGCACAAGTGAACAGATGGTGTGTTTGTGACACCATCAGGTAGTGGGCAGTGAATATTAGTAAACTGGAAAGTATCTGCTAAAAATTGTTCCAGAGCAGATAAGTTATAAATAACAAACAAACAAACAAACAACAACAACAAATTAATTAAAAATAACAATAATAATAAAAAATTAAAAAATAGAAAGAAGTCTTAATAGATGAAAAGGGAGAAATGAGGGGGGGGAACAAGATTATTTTCAGATAAATTCTACAGCCTTATTTCTTACCTTTTCCTTGTCCATTACACACAAATACCAATTCAAAATCTAATAAATCAACATCCCTCAGACATTTTACATAGCTAATTTTCTGCCATTTTGATATAGTCAAGCATAGTTCTAGTTCTCACCAGCATTAAGAAATAAACACAGACCAGGCACCCAGACATCACAAAAAGCCAGATAAGCGGTAAAAAAACTCCACTGATTGATTGGCACAGAGCAGTGATTTCTATAAATGCCATATCACCATTTTAATTTTACTATTTTCAGCTGAGAAGCTTGTCAGACCTGGCTTCTGATAGCACCAATCTTGGAATTTTGTGCAGATTTCTCTCTGACTCAAGGTTGATATCAATGGCGTTATTCTTATTTAGGGCAACAATATATCTGACTTATTCTCTACACAATGCGTAAGAAAAAACTGCAATTCTGTTAGAATTCTAATGATGACAGGACAAAGGGCAATGAAAAGAAGTAGTTCTGCACTCTGAGAGTGGTGAGGCACTAGAATAGGTTGCACAGAGTTGTGGATGCCCCTTCCCTGGAAGTGTTTAAGGTCAGGTTCTATGAGGTTTTGAGCAACCTAGTCTAGTAGAAGGTGTCCCTGCCTATGGCAGGAGGGTTGGAACTAGACAATCTTTAAGGTCCCTTCCAACCCAAACTAGTCAATGATTCTATGATGCAAAAACCTTATATATTTTTTTAATATCCAAGTTAATTAATAAGAAAATAATTCTAATATAAACAAGCAACTCTCATTCTGAAAACTCATTGTGGATAGTGAGAAGCAAGGTCTAGAACTGTGATAGAAATACAGTCACAGGATTTCGGGAAGATTTTGGCTATGGAAAAGCAGTCATATAGCCACTGATGACTTCCAGAACCTTGCTAGGGCATGCAGAGAGGCAGTCAGGAAAATTAAGGCTTGGCTAGAACTGAAATTGGCCAAAGCTGTGAAGAACAACAAAAAATGGTTCTTCAGATATGTGATCCGTAAGCAGAAGCACAGAGAAGACACAGGACCATTGCTAAACAGGGCAGAGAAATGAGTTAATTTTTGCTGTCTATGATATTTGAAAAGCTGTGGAGATCAGAACATATCTCTGATGACTGGAAGAGGGCAATTTTCATACCCGTCTACAAGAAAGGCCCAAAAAGAGTATCCAAAAAACTACAGGCCTGCTAGTCTTACTTCCATCCCTGGGAAAGTAATGGAATGAGTCCTCCTAGAAAGTGTCACTAATCAAGTGAAGAAAGAGACGGGGAAAAGCCACCACAGATTTACCAGTGGCAAATAATGCCAGACTGGCCTGATCATTTTCCATAACAAGGTAACATCTTCTCTCAACATGCTTTCTGCTGGACAAACTGACAAGATACATATTGGGTAGGGGGTCTGTGAGATGGGCAGGGACTTGGCTAACAGGCTGCACCCAGGGGGTGATGATCAATGGTTTTCATTCAGGCTGGCAGTCTTTCACAAGTGGGGTCCCTCAGGGATTGATGCTGGGTCCCACGCTCTCCAATATCTTCATAAATTATCTGGATGATGGGATTGAAAGCTCCCTGATCAAGTTTTCTGATGACACCAAAATAGGTGGTGCAGTAAACATACCAGAATGGAGAGCCATCTTACAGAGAGACCTTGACAGGTCAGAAGAGTGGGCTAGCAAGAAGTGTACGAAGTTAAATAAGGACAAGTGCAAGGTCCTGCACCTGGGACAACATAACCAAAGAGTCCAATACAGCCTAAGCCCTGTGTGGGTGGGCAGAAGCGTTGCTAAAAGGGACCTGTGGGTCCTGGTGGACAACAAGTTTGCCATGTGTCAGCAGTGATGGCAAATCAGATCCTGGACTGCATCCACAGAAGCATCACTAGCATTAAGCAGAAAGCAGAGACACTCTAGTCCTCTCAAGTGAGCCTGGATACGCTGAAATCTGTTTTCCTCTCAGGTGCTGCTGTTTGCAATGCAGAAGACACTTTAACTTGGAAAACAGATGAATGAGGGGAAATATCAGAGTTCTGTGTAGTCACAAGTAGCATGAGAAGGGTGACTAAGTAATGACTGCTTAACATTTTGTGTATTACAAGGTCTAGCTGGTAGGTAGCACATTCAAAACAGACACGTGAAAGTGTTTCTCATAAGATGTGTCCAAATTGTGTGACTCTTCACCACAGAAAACTAGAGGCTTAAAGTTTACATGGTCTCAAGGAAAGACTGGACAACTCAGTGAAACAGAAATTCATTGTGTGCTGTTAAGAACAAAACATTTTTCCTGGGTCAGGAACTCCCTAGCAAATTGTCAGAAAGTTGGAAAGTCATCTGGGGAAGTACCAAAAAAATGTTTTGTCTATTTTCATCCTATTCCTGAGGAACTGCTTTTGGCCACTATTGGAGGTGTTATGCTAGGCTGGACAGATTTTTGGATCATCCTGGAACAGCCCTGCTTGTATTCTTGGGAGCTGAAAGAGAGGTCAGGGGTGGAAAGAAGGAGCCAGAAATTCTAGAAAACTGCTCTCTTCATTTTTTCTGAAAACCTGCCTGTTGAAACGGGTGCCAATTCACAAAGTGAAAAATTTCCTCAGTGTTTCTCCAAGACAGTCTGAAAGAGTAACTGCCCCAAAGAGTCAAATCAGTAGCATCTTTGGCCCCAGAGGAATGAACATGGCAAAAACATAATTCTGGATCAACTGGAAGTCAAGACTGTAACAAGAAACTTTTGAAGTCCCCTACTGAGATCCTGGAAGGAGATTAGACTTAAAAAAAACCCATACCATGCTTTGTCTTATGATTTCCACAGCCAAAAGAGCCTCAGTCTTCCTGGGCTGTTGCTGCAAGTCCCCTCGGGAGCCATTAACTACATGAATTCACCCGATCAATAATGGCATGAGTAAGGTTGCTCCTGGATGTAGTATCTGCATGCCGGGCAGCAAGCCACGCACAATGTCAGGCGAGCTCTACAGAAGAAGGATTTGGCTACAAACATGCCAGTGCTGCAAAGTGTGTAATATAGAAAAGCCATAAAGACAAGGAGTGTTTGGCATCACAAGACCTACGCAGGAACTCTCAGGCTATGAACTCAGGATCTGTGAGAGGGTTAGTCAGTCCAGCTCCCTGTTTTGAAAAGGCAGAAACTGAGTCAGAAAGTGTAATGAAGTTTTCTTATGGGAATTAGAAAGTAGGGTTTTTATTTGTTTATGGTTTGTTACTCTGTTCCCTACTCTTCTTGACAGCTAAGCCATTTCTTGTTCACCTTTCACTACTGACCAATTCTTTCCTCCAGTTAACACCTAGAAATCCCCACATATATTTTTCTCTCTTCCTTGGTTTCTTTTAAATCCCAGTGACTAATCTACTGTCTCTTTTCTTTCTTCCAGCTCTCAGCTCTGGGTTGTTTTTAATTGGATCCTTCTTAACAGCTTAGTTGTTTCTCTGTTCTCCATACACGGAGCACAGCTGCATGCTCTCCTGCTCAACTGTAGAAGAAATCAGAAAATAAAGTCCCCCCGAGAGAGCCCAGCCTGTCTCTTCTGTAATGATCTGTAGCAACTTTTGTAAAATGACTGCCTCCGTGGGCAGGCAGCTGAGCTCTCCGAGACAAATTTGGGGCTCGGAGTGCATAGACATGATAATTACCAGAAATACATCACAAGTCCCTCTCCTGGCATTACTTAGGCCATTCCTAAATCACGAGATGCAGTCTCTCCCTCACTCCTGGGTACAAAAACTTTTGCTTTCTGTCATTCTCTCTCAGTACACTGCGATCTTTCTCCCTGCAATTGTAAATGATTACACCTGCTGGGGCTCTTATTTGTTGATTTCCCGTACCTCTGGCGGCTTTCTGTGTGAGATATTACGCCCACATAGAGGTATGAAATAAACAGTATCTGCTAGCGAAACTTCTATATGAAAGATGCAGTGAGTATAAGTAATGGCATTGTTCTGACATTCTTCATCTTATATCTGACAGAACATGTTCAAGAAACTCCAGGAACACTCTAAAGCTGATGGAGAAGCATCAGTGTAGCTGAAAACAAATGAGCAGGACTGCTCTGGACATCCTGTTTTCCTTTCACCACCGGAATATATTTATTCTTCAAGTCATACCATATTCATATTTACTTTAATGATTCATAAACATCCCAGGTTCCAGAAGCTTCTAATTAACTCATCTATTCAGTGTTGTTAACAGATGCTCAGGGAATGATTTATTGTACAATACTGGATCACACCAACGTATAAATTCAGCCAACTGAATTGGCAGGCAGACTGGGTAAGTATCTTCTGCTGCTGGTAGATGAGACTGTCCTAAATTCAGCATTAGTGCCCTGCAGGCTGTGGCTGAAGTGTTATTGTTTTCTTCTTCTATTACTCTGCACACGTAGCATACATTGTATTGTACAGCACTGGTTATTTCCCTCTTTTTTGGAAAAAGATTTAGCGAGATACCGCATAGGATTCAGAGTATGTATTTATCCTGTCTGAGAAAAGAGGAAATCAGTGGCCCCCAAGAAGTTTTCACTCAAGCTCTTTTCAGTTTACCTCTGGTTTTCTGTAGTTTCAAAACCAAAACCAGTCCCTCTGACACGCTACAACAGAACAATCCTAAACTTTATTAGAAAAGTCACACTAGGAACTCTGTCTCTCTGACAAACGTGGCCAAATTTCCAGGTCATTTACTGATAAATAAGGAACTGGCCTTCCTTACTTACTGATAAATACGGAACCACAGCTTTGGGCAGAAGATGGAGCTGAACACCTACAACAGCAGTTAGCTCTACACGTACCTCCACAGCAGTGTTTTACACAACGCCTAGGGATGCCCCCAGTAACTGACGCTGCTGAGTTATCAGAGGGACTCCAGCATGGTTTCTGGCCTGGGCCAGCTAAACCTCCACCAAATCCTGGCAGGCAGAGGCAACACAGCCAGAGATCAGCTGACGGTGTGCACCGCGAGAGCCCAGCCCGGCCAGAGCCAGCCCGTGCCCACCGGGCTCGCTGTTGGAGCACACTCCAAGAGGTACTGGTGGAATTGCACAAACACAGCCTCTTGGCTTTGGCCTGGTGCACCTGTTTTACTTGGAATTGCAGGTGGTTTGGGGTTTTTTTTTCCAGTTTCAGAATGGTAACAACATATGGTCTGATTGCCTCTGCTTGCTGCCTGGGCAGAGGCTCTCTTTCAAACTGAAAGGCAAGTGAGTTACCTTGCTGGAGAAGAGTTGCAGCTCTGCTGCAAATTTTACAGCTTTTCTCTAGCTCACTTCCCTTTCATTCCTGTTCTTTCCTATGGCAACACCGTGACTCAGTTTGTGTTAAAAAAATACTAAGGAAACGCAGATAAATATTGTTTTAAATTCCTTAAGGTGGGAGTCATTAGAGGACTCTTAAAATACTCTTTTTTTTTTTCTTCTGGTAATTATGTTTTCATCTGTCTATAGTCTTCAAAAAAGGGTGTATTTAAGATTTGTGTTTCAACAGCACTGAAAGGGACTATTGTAAATAATTAAGGCGTGGTTTTTGTTCAATTTTAAACTCAGTATTTTTAGTAAAGTTACTGCGGTTTAAGATGCTTTTGACTCAGAATGATATTTTGAAGATCAACCATCTCTGCTGTCTGCTGCTAGCTTTACTTACAGCAGTGCTTTCTGCAGGTGGCTCTGGGGAGGGGGAAGAAATACAAGCAATATTTAAGTGGGAATGGGAAGCAAATCTACATTTCCATGTCACTGTGCCCAAGTAAGTGAAAGAGCAGGGAATATGACAGCTTGAGAAAGGTGATAGACATTAAACAAATACGCTGCATCAAGGAATTTGGAGGAGTTACTAAATTCCTCCTCAGGACTCACTATTAGCAATCAATGTAGGGACAATACCACACTGAGTGTGACTGTTTCAAATTGTAATTGAAGCTTTCATCTTGAGTATAGCACCTTCCTTGCTGCTTTGTCTCTTGTGCTCAGTTCCTAAGGCAGATGTGGTCCCTCCTATGGAACAACAAAGGCACAGTCCGCTCCAAAGAGCTGGTTGCAAGGAATGGCTTTGACCTGGGGCTGCAGCAGCAGTGCACTGTGCTGCAGGCACAGAGCAAGCTGATGGACTTCTCCTGCACAGGCTGGAGGGAAATCTCTGCAGGCTCTAGGGAACAACCCTGCAGTTTCTGCTCCTCCCATCACTCTAACTGATTTCTCAAGCTCCTTAAAACAGCTGTCCCTGTAATCTGAAACACCAACAGAAAGCATTGTACGTTACAGCTGTGCACGTACTCCAGACATTCCAGAACCTGTCCAGGTAACGCACATAGGAGAAATACTTTACAAACATATGATACATAGGTTGAAGGACTGGTTGAAACACACAGCTTAAGCTCATGTATGTGAAAAAACAGAAAGCTTTCCTTTTAAGAATTACATCTCGGTTAAGTAGAAATGCACCGAGAAAAGTTAAGTATCTGTTAAGAGGTAACAAGGAACACTGTTACAGCACACCTATGCCACAGCCTGTACTATAATGCATACCCCTGTACTGCATCATCTCGCACACTTCTGCCTCCTAATGCCACTATCCAAGGTATAGGAAATAGCTACTACAGAGTATCTGGTACTTGAAACATTTTTGGCAGCTCCCTCCTCCAACCCAGTTTTATTCTCCTCATAAGCCTACAGGACAGTGCAACAAGTGCAACAGAGCCCGAGTCCCATCACCAGCAGCTGGCTGTACTTCAGGACTCCTCCCCAGCTGTGCTGTACTCTGATGGCACTACCTGTTAGCCAGGCCTTTGATCCAGCATTTTCAAGTTGCATTCCTCCTATTTAAAAAGGAAGAATAAACTACAGACAAACTGGACAGTCAAGAGATGGCTGGAATGTCAACACCATCACATGCCCTCCAGGATCTTCTTAATAAAGATCATAAACAACAGACGTATCAGTTCACATGGAGTTTACGGAGTAACTTAGGCTGGAAGGGGCTTCTTGATGGCGTCCAGTCACTCTGCAAAAGAGTTAACTTCTGTATTCAATCACTGCAGATAAATAAGATACCATGCTCTTTTAGGTCAGTTCCACATTCTGTAACAGAACAACTGTCAAAATTAGTTTTAGGAAGAATACCAACCTAGACTTAGAAAGAAGTCTAGGATCCCACCCAAATCCACATGCAACCCAAGAAGCTTTTCTTAAAAATAGCTATTGATCATGTGAACTCTGGCAGGAATCAAGATGCTGGAGATAATAATGAAACATAAGTGTTCCTAAATATTTTGCCACAAACTCAAATTACTAAACAGAATAAATTACTAGGAAAATAACCCGCAAACATTGAGATGCAGCAAAAAGCAGTATGACCTCATAAAAAAAAGTTTTAATATTAACAGCTTGATTTCACAGGACTGCATATTAATCTTTCTTTTTGCAAAGTTCAAACAATGTTCAAGTCCTGCATTGCTTACAAAGATGGGTTTATTCTTCTTCATTCTTCTTCACTGACTGTATTCCTTCTGCTTTGACCCTATTTCGCTTTCTTTTTCTTCTTTTCTTCTTTTCAGTAGAAGGCTCCTGACCCTCCTGTGTTTTCTTCTTTTTCTTCTTTAGACAGCTGAGAGGATTGGGGCCACCTGCTCTTTTACGTTTTCTTCTCTTTTCACCTTCTTGAGTTGCTAGTCCTTCTTTTTCTTTAAGCTGCACGATACTTTGTTTCTGGTGCTCTGGAACAAGCTGATTTGTCTGCAACTTTTGAACAAATGCCAAGGATTTAGGAGAAGGTTTGTCTAGTACCATAGTGTTCTGAATAATAAAGAGGAGAGGAACACCAGCCTTCTTTTTCACTTTGTTTGCTAAATCCTGGTCCTGTAAAATTAAATACTTTAGTCAATATTTTGGGATTAAATGATATCTGCAATTCAAATGCACGTACTTTTAATGCAAAACTATGAAGATAAATTACATTATGAGACAGATGAGAAAATTAATCTAGGAGATATACATGGCAGTGCCTTTCAGAGAAATTTACATTTCAATTTTTCTCCTTCTGATTAGCTGTACTTCTGATGGAAAAATTATTAACATTTGCTTTTTTTAATGCATGTGTAAGCATAGATGCAGTTTTTGAGGAAAAAGTCCCAGTTCATTGGTATGCAGTCCACTCCTCACAAAAAGAACAGTTTTTCTATAACAAGTGATTTTTATTTCCTTGTATCTTACATAAGTATACAGAATTCTAATGCAAACCATTTTATATATAATATATATTTTACACAAACAGTCCAAATAACTACCCAAGGAAAAAAAAAAAAAAGCATTTTTTACTTGTACACAAGTTCTACCTTCAATCTTTAGATAGAACTTCCAAAATTTCTTAAAATTGAAGCTACATGGTCATTTAACACTTAATTTCACTTTTCAGACTCCTGTGAATAACAGTTTGGGGCAGAGAATGTACACAGAAGTAGTATGTAATTTAACATTAAACAGTTGTTTTCTTACATGTCAATAGGTAGTCAGTATGTTTTCTACACTTTCTGCTAAACTAAACAATAACCTTCTAGGGTAAAAAAAATCCAGTTGTAAGTAAGACAAAAGATTCCCTACTTCATAATTAGCAAATACACTTAAAAGTGAGTAAGGCTTTACAAGATTAATTCCCACAAACTATTTAAAAATCTCGCAGTCAAGGTTTCTGAAGGTTTCCTTAGTTATCAAAGGATCACTTCAAATGAAATGGAGTTATGCTTCCTGTGAGCATTTACCTGTGTAGCAATAAAGAAGTGATGAGGGTTGCCTTCTTCAATCATGGAAAGTAAACAGGCCGAACCACTCACAGGAGCCTTGTGGTGAGAACAGTTTCGAATTTGAAATCTTTGGGCAATTAATTTTGCTCCATACAGTGCTTTCCCCAGTGATTCCAGTTCTTTTAGAACACATCTGAAAATGAAAAGCAACAGATTATTTCTAAACAAGAAAATAATGACAAATTTTTTACAACAGCAAAAGGTTGATGTGAGTTAATTAGTGATGAGCAATGGCCAGTTATTCAGGCTCTATGATTTGTAAATGGCACCCAGTAATCTGAAAGCAGTAGCCCATCTAAAGACATCAGCAAGGTTTCCTTGGTTCCAAACAAGATTAACCAGTAAAAACAATAAGTCACATTAAATGATTTTAATGTATTCTGTATCAGTGACCACGCTAAGTCCTTACATATATGTTTGGGTATCACCTAGCATATGAACTACTACTTAACAAATAAAATTAGCACAAACTAATCACTGCATGCAAGTTAAATCTGTATTAGCATCCATCACCCTGCTTCAAACTTGCTATCAGAATCCAACCACATCAGAATCCAAGTGACTCAAGCAGAAGAACAAAAACACTGTCCATATGATTAAAAAACTGGAAGTTTAAGGCTTCACAACATTCCAACTAAAGAACAAAATGCAAATCCCAAATCCTCCTCTTGGCAGCACTCAGACATTCACACAGGACAGTGTAGCACTATATAAGGAGGTTACCTTGGATACTCAGAAATGAACAGGAGATGAAACCTAACTTATTCTAGGCACTGAGTCTTACTATTAAATGTGGGCAGTGCTAGGAATGTATGGCCTTGAAATACAGCTTCAAGGATATGGTAGCAACTATTTTTCTTTCCACAGAAGAAAGTTTAACCTTTGAGGACAGTCTTTGTGCAGACCTGAACCAGTTCTTTCTGCAAAGCCTCTCACAGCAAGCCAGCTCATTTCCTTGGGCTCTACTCATGCTGCTGAGGGGCTGCCTCACCAACTTAGCACTGACAGCAGGGAAAACAAGCCCTTTCAGCTGCCCTAAGTGAAAACAGGTCAGTAAGACCACTAGATACTGCTGAAAGAAGGAAGCAAGAAGTGATACTTAGACATGACTGGAATACATTTTGGATCAAAGTGATTCCTGAACCTTCCACTGCTAAGGTCATGACTCAACCCTTTGTACCGTTGAGAAACACAGGCCAGCTCTATACCCTCTGCAACGTGGCTTGTGTTTAATTTTTGTACCCCAGGGTATACATCTTTCTGATATTTTCAGTAATTCCCTGCACGATGGGCAATTGGCTATTCTGTTACTGCAGAAACCCAAGTGAGGGAGATTTTACCACATGCAATATACAAAGTCAAGTAAAACCAAAGGCAATCTGAAGACCACTTAGATATTTAGTGCGCACGTTTCACCTCCACGCCCTTGTGCAGCACATCCTTGTTCTCCCTTGAGAACAGCCGCTTTGGAAACAACCCCCTGCCCGCAGGCTGAGGCTCCAGGCAGCACAACGCCGTCCCTGCCGGAGAGCTCCCCTCTGCTCTTCTCGCCCCACCACGAAGGCGCTGGCAAAGGGAAGATGCCCGGCCCAGGCGTCCCTCACTCGCCGGCCTCGCCCCACCGCTTCCCCCAACAGTTTCTGCCATCTGCGGAGAGGCAGCCGGCACTGAAAGAAGCTTCTGCAAGTCAACTACAGCCCACAGAGCTACTGGCCCCGCACCACA
>WUAM01000217.1:509678-521966 GCA_024336885.1 Actenoides hombroni | reverse complement strand
AGCGCATGCGCACCGCGGCTCGTTCCCGCCGGGGCCTCCCCACCCCGAACGTGCGCGCCGGCACCCGCCGCCAGTCCCGCGCCCTACCGGGTCGTGCAGAGCTGGGTGGCGCCGTCGAGGTAGCCGGGGAGCTGCTCCCGGATCTGGATCTTGTTGCGGAGCGCGGCCTGGCAGAAAGTGCCGTCCAGCAGCACCTGGAAGGGCTGGCGGAAGTGGAAGCTGTGCTTGTAGAAGCCCATGATCTTCTTGGCGTGCTTCTGCCGCGTCAGCCTCATGGCGCCGCCGCCTCCCCCCTCTCCGGAACGGCCGCCGGCTCTTCCGGAAGCTGCGCCGGGACCGGCGGCCGCCGCGGAGCCAAGCGGGGCGGGGCGGGGCCTGCCGCCCTCCCCCGCCCCGCCGAGGCCTCCCGGAGCTGGAGCCCGGGCAGCGGGCTGGGTGCCGCGGCCGCCCCCCAGCTCGGCGGGGCTGCGGGTACGCGCTGGCTGCGAGCGGTGCCTGGCTGCCCTCAGCCCCCGCGGCCTGCGGGGAGCTGGCCGTGCGCGGGGATGCGACCCGCCTCGCTCGCACACCCGGTACTTCGTACGGGCTCCGTGCGGGTTAGTTCGTTACCCCGTGTTTTGCGGCTCCTGCCCTTTGCTAAAGTCAGGAATAAGCACAGTTGTCTTTTTTTTTTCAAATTCGATATAATGATTACATGACGATTGCTGCCCGGAGACTGTAGTTCAGTCGTGCATGGACATGCTGGCCTTGGGAAGCTTATTCAGTGGCTGTTTATATTGTTTGCCTGTATTGGCTACATCAATGTAAGCTCTTGTGTGCACAAAATTGAAGTTGAAAATCTTTATCTTCCACATAGTATTACTTCTATTTTTACATGCCAAGTAGAAAATCTAGTTTCACTGTAGTCTAGGAAAATGTCTGTCATTCAGAAAACTAGATGGTACAAACTCCTCTCTGTCCAACAGAAAACATGAGCACACCAGGCATGTGGCAATTAGGAAACAGAACTTAATGCCTGTATTTTAGATAGGCAAAGGGATGTGATGTGTTAACACCATCGAAATGAGAATTGGAGACATCTTGCCACGCAGGTACAACAGGAGACCTCTTTCTGCCAGGGACACTACAGCAAGCAAAAGATTGCGGGTACCTGCCAGTTACTGCTAATCAATCAGACTGCTCTAAGGGCATTTAAGCAAATACCTGTCATGTTGGTCTTCCTGCTAACAAACAGACATGAAAAAACACCTGCTTCCAAGCAGGTTTGTTAGTTCTAAGAGAAACTGAAGAACAATGCATTTAATTACTATCTAGAAATTCAGATGTTTAATTGGGAAAATATTTTAAAGTACTTACAGGATGGAAAGTGTGAAAAACGTGATTGAGAGTATTTTTCATGGGGTCTGATAGTGCTGTTGACAGTATTTTTCTGTCATTAAATCCTTTTCAGCTGTCTTCAAGGGACAGTTGCGCGTGCTCATGAGTATCCTGGATACGCATGTACGCATGCCTTACTCTGTGACCTAAGCGATACATTCAATCCACTGGTCTTTATTAAATTTCAGTCCTGTGGCTGACATAGTCCCATACTGGCATAGGGTCCCTGTTCCTTATCTAACTGCATAGTTTTGTTATTTAAAAAAAACAGACAAAACCACTCAGCCAGACTCCCAAGTAAAACCTTTGAGATAAGTTATTTTTTTCTTCATGTAGTTCTCTCTCCCTTTCTCTCTCTCCCTTTCTCTCTCTCCCTTTCTCTCTCTCCCTTTCTCCCTCCCTTTCTCTCTCTCTCCCTTTCTCTCTCCCTCTCTTTCTCCCTCCCTCTCCCTCCCTCTCTCATGGGGGGAGGAGGCACATGATGATGACTAATTAACTGCCCAAAGACAGGCAGTTATTCTTTACTAAGAACACTTCCCACATCTCAACGGCTAGAATGTGGAATCTGCAGTGGTAACAGCTGCTATTGCAGAACTGAGATAAAAAGGAGAAACAAGAAAATGAGAGCTTGAACTAGTCATCATTTTGAACTAAATGCAAAGTACGACATAATCCAGAGTAGGGTGTTAAATACCACTGTGATGAGATACTCTTTCCCTGTTCAGTTGGTAAGTAGTATCATCACAGACAAGTTGTAATGAGATTGGTATGATAAAGTATATTCAGCAGGCTGGCAAGCAGGCAAAACAACAGCACTGATTTCTCCTTCCTTGGGCAGAATTGTATGGGCTTTAATTGTATGATAAACTACTTGCAGTACCATTCCATAAATTGTATATCATTTTTATGCAATTCTTTTAAAGTTTCTTTTCAATACATTTTATGTTAAAAGTAATGTCTGTTAGAATACTACAGCAGGGCAGAGTACATTTTTTTTCTGCATTTTCTTTGATATTTTCACATTATTTTCTGTATAATAAAATTCACCATATTCCTTTGAAGTTAATTTCTTTTACTTTTCCCGTGAGCCATTTGTAAAATGGATTTTTTTAAAAGTAAGCTTAAGCATCCTGTGGGAGCTAATGAATCCAATGGTTGCTGGGACCTGGGGACTGCTGCTCCTGGCTGAAGTCCATCTGTGTACACTCTTGGGACACAGGAGGGTTCTGGAGCCCACACGTGTCCTGGACAAGCACACACAGAGGACACTAACACAGCTAGCCGTGCAGACTGCCACAGCACATAGGACTCTGCCAGAAGACATACGTGAAGTAGGTACAGAGAGTGAAGTCTGTCTCCCATGCTCAAGCTGATCAGGACTGAAATTCCGAAGCAGCTGCTCACAGGCCCTCGCCCCCTGTACCCACCAGCACACCCACATTGGCGGGTCCCTTTAAATATCAGTGTGGCCCCTTGGTCCATCTAGTATCCATGTCTGGTCCTTGGGTTCCCTATCCCATCTGTGCATGTATGTGTCTCCTACTCACTTGTTAGTCCAGTTTAAGTCTGCTAGTGGATTACACATGCATAGGATTAAATTCACTGGGGAAAGATAACTAGTTAAGAAAGGGGTTTGATAAGAGAATAGGGTAGGCCACCGTGATGAGGCAGAGAGCTCAGTAAGACAAGAGTACTGACTGCTGCCAGCTCATATGTGAGCCCCGCTCCACCCCATTTTCCCACATGTCCTCCTAGATCCACCCTGATCCTTCCTTTCCCTGCCTTTGGCCAGTTCTGTGAACATCCCATAGGAAGTTTTCCATAATCCCACAAGCCCCTGCTGATATCCCAGACAAAGTTTTGCACAGTCCCATACACCCCCTCATGTATCTTGTGATACAATAATCGAGTTTCCCTCGTCCTACCAGAGACAAAGCTCAGGCTGGCTCCCTTCAGAGTGGCTTCCTGGGCAGCTCCTTTAATGGTGTGAAGACTTCTGCTCTTCACTGTTGTCTTTGTTACCGTCTGCTCATTTGGCAATTTTTATGCATCTGTGTATTTACTATATCACTTTCCTTCCTAGCTGTTATTTTATACTGAATAGTCCTTATCCAGATGACTTGATCAATCAGATGCTTTCACATTCCTCATACCCTTAAGCTGTCTGCTGCACAGCAAATCTCATAAAGCTCAGAGGAAGATAGCTTTTTGAAATTACTTGTTATTATAATTTTAATTAAGAAAGTTCATCAGTTATCTGGATGCACCACTGAAAAATATCTTGAATGTTGTTGTTTTGTTTTTCTTTTAAATAAGCATTCTATTGAAGACCAACAAACCAGTTGCATTATTAGTAGATTGCCTACCAGCAGTGAGCCTGAGGAAGAAGGGAGGTGAGCCTGAGAAGGATGGAAGGTGTTGAAACACTACCTTTGTTAATGTGACCTTTTTTCCAAAGTCAGAAAATAGGACTTGAAATGGGGAACTTCTTTTACTGAAACCCAAGTCCCTGACTGCTGTACTGGTCTCGGGTACAGTTCTGATCTAGCAAAACAGTTCCTGTGACTTTACCAATAATACTAATAACTTGTGGGTAGATATATGGTATTTATGAAAATAAGGTGTCACGCTGAAGGAAACCTTCTGTATACCTGAAATAAGTTCATACTGAACTTGCCAAATCTAAGCAATGACAGGTGTCATAGGAAATGCAGCTTCACCCTTTGCACTGCACACAAACTTGCTCCAGCAGAGTGTTAGCTCTTTGCAGGGAAGACCATCTCTTGGCATTTATGAGTTCAGTTATGATTTTGAGATGCTAGGTAATACAGTAGTAGAATTAAAGAAAATAAAGTTCCTGTGATGTGGATTACTTGAAGTGAAAGCTGTTCTTTATCAGAAGAGCTTTGATGTAGGCCTACTAACAAAGATTTCTCTTAATAGCTGGCACTTGGCAAATGCTTGTAGCTGGATGAGAAAAAGATCTCAGTTTTTGATTCTCCCAAACTTGTCCTATGTCAGACCTTCTTAATATGAATGTGTTGGTTTTGGGCAAGTGTTGTATTCTGTGGTTATCTCCAGTAAGTCATAGCACTAGACATGCTTAAATATGAAAAATTAACTGATTTACAAAAAAAAGAAACATTCAAGAAAATTTCAATTAGAACATTTAAAAGCAAAACTGTAATAAATAAACACGGGAGAGTAAAATATTGTTGGAGTGTGTCTGAAAGTATTTTCTTAAGTGTATTTTTGAATTTTTCTGAGGTTCATATGGGCTACAGAATAAGATTCAGCAGCATTTAATAAGCTAAATTATATTTGTCAGAATGTTTATTATTCATGGCTGGCTCCTCCTTTCATCGCCTTGGGGCTGGTTTTGAGCTTTTGAATTTTAGCCTTCATCATGTACATTCATCTTTGACAGTACCTATTTTTCTAATATCTCATGGGAATGCAGCATCTGGTTTTATAATAAACATGGCTGTGACAAGCCCTGTTTTTTCTTTATGGACTGGTACACACTCAGCAAATGAGAATTTTGTATATGGTAAAGCTTTCTGCACCTTTCTGGCTCTGCTATGACCATAATCCTTAGAAAATTACTTCTGGCTTAAATACCATAATACCATAACCAGCCATCACAGGATGTCCCATATTAACTATTTTGTAAATTGTGTATCATAAGAAGTAGACGTTTAATGAAGAGGTTAGGATATTTATACATGTAGAGGTTAGGTGTCAGGCTCTTCTCCCAAGTGTGTTGGGCTCTTCTCCTAAGTAGCAAGTGACAGGATGAGAGGAAATGGCCTCAAATTGTGCCAGGGGAGGTTTAAATTGATTATTAGGAAAAAAATATTCACCAAAAGTCTTGTCACGTAATTGTAATTTCAGTTTGGGGAACAGGAAGAACACAGAAGATAGGAAGATATCTTGCCAGTCACTGGTTACGTGTGAGCTGATGTGGTAGGTAGATAGAGGGGAAGAATGGAGTGCTGCTTTACATCTTGTCTCCTGTTGCACCTACCAAAGTATCCATCGCTTCCTTTTGGGCAGAACAACCCTCTCGCCCTTTTAGTACTTCTGATAGAAAGTAAATATATCAGGTCCATTTTAGTTCTTTGAAACAACTACATGGTTTTATCTTGGAGATTGCAGGAAGATGGAAGACATAAAACATTTTTGATTTTTTGTATGCTTGCTTTCATTTATTTTCTCATTTCTTGTTCTCCTTAGGAAAGGTTATTATCTTCAGCATGTGATATCTTGCTTGTCATCAAGCATCAGAAGATACATTAGTTGATTATGAAAATAAGGCAGAACAAATTGATATGAAAAGAGAAATTACATGGGAAGACTACCTCAGACAAGAAGTTAACTTTAAGGCCAAAATTCTGATTCATGTTCAATTTGTGTTCAGTTTGTGTGCCTGAGATACTACACTTACCTTTTTACCCTTTCATTGGTTTCAGGGAGAAACCAGTTAACTGAGAAGAGAGAAATGGAATCTTTACATTGTGGTGATAAATAATATATAGTCTCCGTGCTTACATAATTTCCTAACTTGATACTACAGCAAGAGTCTGGGTCTGCTTAGAAACGTGTAACAACCTTGTGCAAATAACTGTTGATTTACAGGACAAAATCAGCACTTAAAACGTCTCAGTCTTTTTCATCAACTGTGTTTTCAATTAGGTTTCAATTTATTGTTAATTCTTATGTAATTATTTTATTCCTGTTAGTTGTATGCTAAAGTTTGTGAGGTGCTATACTAAATGATTCATTAATAACAAAAAGTAGCTATAAACACCCAGACCATAGAAAGTAACTGAAAACGTTTATGGGAAAACAGAGAAATAGTTGAGCAGTGAAAAAAATCTTTCCCAAGAGAAGGCCTTATATTTTAAAATATTTCCTTTATGTGCAATAGCTTATTATGCTACTGTCCAGGATAGGTGCTCCCACTTTTTTTTTTAACATAATGCTTTTACATTTAGCCCAGCAAATGCTTAAAGGTTGCCTGTCTAAGAGCATGACTGAAATCACACATGGCCTCTGAAACCTCCATTCTTACAGAAAAGAAATTGAATTTTCAGAGCTTACATTATGGTCCTGTAGTTCCTTTATTGCATTTGATGTTTGTCCCTGGGGTTTTCTATGCTTTTTGCAGCTCCCACTTTTGCCATTTTTCCTTCACTCCTGCACCTTATTACTTTCCATTTCCTATTTCAAATAAAAAAAAATTCAACAAAACCAATTTCTTCAGTTAGATTATCTTGAAGAAAATTATATAAAAAAAATGTAATGGCCTTCAGTATTGGCACCAGGAACTCCTAAAATCACAATTAACCTCATGAGAAATACTAGCACTTAAAAATACTTTGATGCAAAATGCCTGTGCAGTTATGTAGCCTGATCTTAAAATTTCATGTTGAGCTCCTTGGTGTAAAGTAGTAAGCACTGGAAGACACTAAGGATTATTATTTATCAGTGAAATGGATCCTGTATATGCTGTAGACATACGCATACAAATGGCCTGACTTCAGTGACTTGCATATGCTGATCAGTGATATCTGAACATAGTGGGTGTATTTATCAGGGAGAACCTTTTTAACATGGAGTTGATAAACCAGGGGCTTTTTCATTTCCTTTAGACTTAAAATGCTGTGGTCAGCAGAACACAAATGGCTGAAAATCCTGAATTACACAGGATTTACACTCAATGCTGCTTCCTGAAGCTGTAGTCGGTATTTGAAATTGCCTGGGCATGGCACACAGCGCTCCTGAATAGAACTGTACTTCATGGAAGAGTAATATATACACTTGGCAAAGTTGTATCTGCTGGAGAGACCTGAGGGTCCTGATACATCTCTCAACTGCTTTTTTTTTTTTATCCAAGAAAGAAAAGAGTGAGCTGTTAGAGATCTTGTCTGTCCCATGGCTTCTGAAACTTGATTCACAAGTCATCTTGCCTTTCTCCTGTTTTCTCCTCATCCTGTGGAAGGGGGGAGTGAGTGAGAGTTTGGGTGGGTTTTTGGATGTTGGCTTGGGTCAACCCACCACAGATACCGTTGACACAGAGTGACCTTCTTGTCATAAGGATTTTCACTCTGAGAGTGGTATGTGAGAGGCTACTATTAAAAGAAAGGGATTTGAAGAGGAGCAAAGAGACCATGCCATCTGTAGAATTAAGTAGAATAAGCTTTTTACTTGAATGCAGGAATTAAGTACAGGATTATATTCACTACCCTTCTCCCAAAGACAAGCCTTACTTTACACTGAAAAGATGGTAGATACTTAATCCATTTTTCTGCCAAAGAAGAGTAGGTGTGTTACATATAATGGCACACTGAAAAGTGTCAGTGGAGATGTGCCACATGCCCATGTTTCCTGATGTTTGAAAGTTTAAGGCTGAATACCTCATGTCTTTGAGAAAAGTGAGTTTTTCTGAACCACAAACTTCCATAAGGATGCAAGATATTACAAGGCAATTTTAAGTCTGTTAGCAGAACCTGTTGCTGCTGAGTTTTACTGGAAACAATTTATTTTTGTAGATAATCTTGGTTTAGTCAGTTGTGCAACTTAGGGCAACTCTGTATTTGCGGTGTCGTGTCTCAGTGCAAGTACAGGCTGCTGTATGTCTGTATATCCTCAGTGATTCCTCCCTATTCCTCTATACTTTGTGATAATGAAATTAAGGTGCTCATTATGCCCAGAAACATTTGGAATTGCTGCGAGGGTAGGGAGGAAAAACACAGAATTCAGACAGGACTGTTTTACCAAGCAGCAACAAGTCACTGCAGGTTATCCCATCTCTGGTAACTGCTCATGTGCATGGTCGTAGCCTGCAGCATACGCAAATGTAACTCAAGCTGGTTTAGCCCTTCAGGTAACATCAGTCTGACAGTTTGGAAGGAATTACACCTTTGAACCCTAAATCGGATAATTCCCATTTAGCAACACTAGCTCTGCTCATAGCACTGACACGGTGCAGCAGTGCTGTGGGGGTAAACGACACATCTGAATTCTACCAAAGATTTACTTGAGCAAGACTGGGGAGTAACAGGGTTTTGTTTGGTTCCAGCTGTCTTTTGATTGAGAGTAACAATTTAAAAATGATTAATGGAGTTTATGCACTACTTCAATTTTCTAACATATTTTGTGATGGAAGTCTTCTGTTTTGTGGTTTTCCTGAGCAGCTTGGGCAATGTTACTAAAACTTCTTCAGTCAGACATCCTTTTTATGGCCTTCTTTTCAAGAATTCAGTATTTTTAATGGTGAAATTTTCTATGGCTTCTTGCTTCCAGTGATCTGCTGAGTTCTGTACACAGTTGATAGTTGCGTTTCATTTTTCATGTTAATCATAATTAACCTAATTGACTGAATTATTCTGGCAGTGCATTAAGTAATGTGAGCCCTATGCCAGTCCCTCGAATAGGGCTATTTTGGGTGCCCACAGCAACCTCTTTGAACATGCTGATGTTCTGTGCTGTAGCTACTTGTCATTTTTGTGTGTGGTTTGTTTTTTTTTCTTTGTAAATTACATTGAGTCTCTTTTCAAAAACTGATAGCTAGGCATAATGTATCACATTTGTCTTATCCCAGGAGTTTTCATTCCTTTTCAGATCCCTAAGAATTTGCCAGTGGTAAAGCATTGCACATTTACTGACAGAAGGCATGGTTTTTCTACTTACTTAAATACCATTCACCAGCATCTTTGAAGTAGCCCACAGATCTCCATCAGTCCATCGACTGCAGTTGAAAATTACTATATTACCATAATACTGTTTCTTAATCTTACTCATCTTTAATTAATGCTATTTGATCATATTTTTATATTAAAACTGGATATGCATGCATATATAACAGCGAAGTGAAATATTTATATTGACTCAAGCAACTTCATTCTTTAGAAAAACTTCAAAAGGCAATGCCAGTGGGAGTGCAACATTCAGTCACGGAAACCTGTGAAAAGTAGGACTCAAATTTGCACCACCTACGTGATGGTTGAGCTCATTGGCCACAGCACACTGCCTTGAAACTCTGGGTCCTTATTGCATCAGCCTCTCCACAGACCTGTTTTAGAGCAATGCCCTAATCCTGCTGCACGTGCACACTTCAGTCTCTTTGGGGCACGGGGCACATGTGACCTCAGTGATGATGCGATTCTAAACTTCACCCTTAATCTCCATATAACAGATTTTTCCCAAAGGGAATTCTAAAGTGGGATTCATCACACCTAACTTTAGAACTCTGTTGCGAGGTGTTCTCAGCTGACCTGAGCATCCAGGCCTCTCATTAGTCAATGCAGATCAGTCAGTGATATCAGTGGCATTTAAATTTACCTGGTGGGGACAACTATTATATGAGATTCTTTGCTTGAATTTGTTCCAGCCCTGATAGAGGCAGCTGGCAGGGAGTTGGCCATTTTGTAGGAACAGGGAATTGCTGGGCCTGCATCTGCTGAAAAATGAAGCTACATCTTTGTGTTGGTGTTGGTATATAAGTTCCCCTCCCCCAGTTAGAAGTCATCATGAGCTACACTGTTGAAAAGCTTAATGGTGAATTTTTATGAGGTCACGTATTTAGCACAGTGTCTGGAGAGCTTTGAAGTGTTTGGTACATCTACTTTTCAAAGCCCACTCAATTTTTCAGGAGAATGCACGGGGGTTGAAAGGCTTTTTTTTTGTGTGTGTTTTTTTTGTTTGTTTGTTTTTGTTTGTTTTGTTTTGTTTAAAAAAAACCCCAAATCAAACAACAAACCAACCAACTCAAAAAGTCAGCAAAGCAAACCCAACAGTTAACTTTCAATACAACACTTAAACCCTTTCCTGGGAACGAGTAGTCGATGGTTGAGGGTTTAGTTTCTATCTGCTGTTACAGTTTTGTATCCCCACTCAGTGCACTGATGACTCCTTATTCATCCTGAAGACAGATACTCTGGTAACTTCATAGCAGTCTGCTTTTTTAAAGCTAAAACCCAAAGCTTTCACATCTACTGTTTCATGGAAGCGTTTCTTCCCCAAGATCAAGCTGGTGCATTAAGTGTAAATAAATACCCGCCAGGAGCAGAGTGGGGAGCCCTCCCTGCAGCCGCTGCCCAAGTCTGGCCACGGCTGTGACTTTACACGGCCGTTAGCAGCGGAATCGCCCAGGGGAGCCTGAGGTTCCCGGGTTGTCAGGAACGTCTTGCCAGGCGGCAGCCCGCCCGCGGACAGGCGGGTAGAGAGGCAGGTCTGCTCGGGGGGGTCGAGATGGCGGCCGGACAGTGCGCAGGGCAGGGCTCTCTCCCCCTCCAGCTGCCGCCGGGGCCCGGTACCGGCTGCCAAGGCCGATCGCCGTGCGCCCGGCGCTCTGAGGCCACGCCGCCCTCCCACCCCCCACGGCGGCACTGCGCGCGTGCGCGCCAGCCTGTCTGCTTGCTTCCTTGCCTGCCTGCCTGCCTGCCTGCCTCTCTGCCGTCGGGTTTCCGCCCGGAGCCGTTTAGTCTGAGCGCTGCCGCGGCCGCGCCGCCGCTTCCGGTGTTTCGTTTTTCTCTTTCCGGCCGGTGCGAGGGGAAAGATGGCGTCGCGCAAGGAAGGTTCTGGGGCTGCCGGCAGCGGTTTCGGCGCCTCGAAAGGCAAGGGCAAGGCCGCCGCCGCGGGGGACTCGGCCGTCAAGCAAGTCCAGATCGACGGGCTGGTGAGTGGTGGGGTCGGGGCCGCGGTCGCCTCTGGCGGAGGGGCGGGTGGGGCGGTCGCGGCCGCGTGGAGCCAGCGATGGGGCTGGTTCCGTGGCCTGGGGACAGTGCCCGCCCCGGGGCCGGGGTCACCGTGCCGCCCTGAGGGACTGGGGCGGTTTCATCCTTCTCCCGAGCTTCCCAGCCCACTGCCAGGCCCCCCCCTGTGCCCATCCCTGGGGAGCAGAGTGACTCCCTCCCTTGTGGCAGCAAAGGCCGGGCAGGGCACGAACTGGTTTTAGGTATTCTCTTTCTTCCTTCAGCTCTGCTGTCCCGGTGCCCGGGTTTTCCGTGTCCACCTCTCATACTGGAGACTGTTGGAAACTACACAGGTGTAAGAGGTGGAGAGCACGGTGGAGTTTTCCCTCATCCGTGGTGCTTTTTGCCTTCTCTGTTAGGACTGCTAACACCTACTGTGTTTTATTAATACGAAATAAAAGGACGAATTGAGGGTGTTTAGCAAAGCATGAAACCATCCTGATAGAGGTGATCCTTGCAGGCCTTAAGCAAGGGTGTTGACTCCAGTTGGTTCTTGGCTTTGCCGCTGGATGTTTCTGTGTCAGTTCCTGTTTCATACAATTGATGCCACATAAAGTGGGGGGAAAAATAGTTACTTAAACTTCTTAAGGATAGAAGCGTTGTTTGTTACTTCTTCATTATCTTTCCCAAGTGTCACCAGAACACTGTGCAGCTGAAATGTGAAGGAGAATCAGTATACTAGTAAAGAGAAGGAAGGTCATAATTTTGGGGCAAGCTTTGAAGCCCATTTGGCATTTATTAATGATAGTGCCCAGTCATTATCCTGTTGTACAATAGATACGTGGGAGGAGGAGGAAGAATAACTTATGAGCAGGTTTCAGGGAGTAATGAAAAAGAGAATAGTTAAGAGCAGGATACAGGTTGGCACCTTTAATTCCATTTCTGTGGGTGCAAAAGCTGTTTTATCAGTTTTGGACTTAATAGCTGTTAAATTAGATTTCTTTTGTTCCTGCTTTAATGAAATAGAGAACAGATGTTTCAAAACAGCGCTCTATCTGATGTGTAATCTGCTTTGTGAACTACTGTTGGTTCAAATAATCTGTGAGTCACCCTGATGATTTGCTTCTGACACTCCAACGAAGGCTTATGGTTACTTCCTGTGTTTTTATGTTTTTTTTTTTGTGTGTGTGTGTGTGTTTGGTTTTTTTTGTTG
>WUAM01000217.1:485905-503264 GCA_024336885.1 Actenoides hombroni | reverse complement strand
AAAGTTTTTATTATTATTATTTCCATTGAAGCTGGTTTAGTTTTCTAATCTGTAAGTCTCTCTCCTTTATTTGCTTTCTTTCCCCCTTTGGGAAGGGAGAGGTGTTAATAGAGAGCAATCTGTCATTTGTCTAGTGCCTGGCCCAGCCCTAGCCTTCCCTTCTCCTTTACTCTTTTTGAAGATTATGGAGAATGCCGAGACTATCTGTTCTTCCTGCCTTTCTCTGTACAGTTTCTTGACGTTGAAGAGCTGTAGAATGGGATTTTAAGATATCACATCCCTCAGGCTTTAATATGTTTGTGTGTCCTGCAGAGGAGTTCAGCGAAATTTCAAGTTGAACTTTAATCTCTTTGAGTTTTCCTTGATCTGTTCCCTGAAAAATTTAGATCAGAGTGTATGTGAATTGAATACTAGCTTGATGTGTTCATGGATACCTTGAATCATGGAAGAGACAGAAGTGTTTTGTATTAGTTGGGTGTTGTGTATATACTTTCTGTTAATCTTCAGGTGCAGTGACTTGCATGAATTTAACCCAGAGGGGCGTTTACATTCATAATGTAAGCTTATGTTATTACATTCATAATTCATAAGCTTACATAAGCCGTGCTTACATTCAGAACAGAAAGCATTGATGTGTACTAGCAGGTTGAAAGGGCAAGAACCTCCTTGGAATATAATGCTTTTCAGGCTTAGTGGAGATTTCTTAACGTGATGAAGTACCCACATGGTGGTTGTCCAGGGATGACAATTTCAGTGTGTTTTGCCAATGAATAGCAGGTATAGTTGCTAACGGAGCACAAACTTCAACTGACTCGTACGAGTGCATTGGTGCACTCAGCATCTACTGAGTGTCATGGCAAGTATACTCTAGTGAGACATTTAGAACTACAACATCTGGTATCACTTTATACTGTGAAACGAGTGTGCTGACAAAAGGAGTTAATCTAAATGCGGAGGTGGCTTTAATGTGTTGAGCAGAGTTACACTTTAAGACTCAAAGGGGAAAATATTATTTCAAATCAGCTTTTTTTTTTTTTCCTGTATGTGAGGAGGAATAATGTGTTGCACTTTACACTGCTGTCATTAACAGTTAAACTTTGTATTGGTTTTTGTTCTTGTTATGTACATATCAAACTGGTTTCTTGCTTTGTAATTATGTTTGCATAGCTGTTGAAAGCAGTCAGTCATGCTCTTGTGATGCTATTTTGGCTGTGTTAGTACCAAGGAAAGTAATATTTCTGCCATATCTCTTTCAAATAACTTACTACATGTTTTTGATTAAAATGTTGCATTAGAAACAAATGAGATAATAAGCAATACCTTTGTGTCATATTTAGATGTTAAATTTGACTGAGTATCTACAGTTGGGGCGGTGACAGTAGCTGGCTTTGTTGCAGAATCAATGCATCACGTTCTCTAGCACACCAAAACATGGTTAAATACTCTCCTCTCGATTTCAGTTTATTGTAAAACATTAGGCCTTTGCAGCTGAGGTGCAGCATGGTGTGTAGCTGAGGGAAACGTACGGGATACAGTGGGCCACGGGTAGAAAAATGGCAGGTACAGACACTGAAAGGCCCTTTGGGGTATGTACAGAATGAACATCTTTTATACCCTATTATGTCTTAGGACTTTTTGTACCACCTTTTAAATATATGTTACAGATGTTATGAGTGGCCTTGGAAGAAGAGGTGCAAGTGTTTTGTTTTATTCAAGTCTTTGAAACAAGATAATGTATAAACTTACTGTTTCTGTAGTCTTTATTTGCTAGAGACATTTTTTCAACGTGATTACTTTGTGTGTTATTTTTGTGTATTTGCATGTGTGCTCAAAATGATTTGTCAGTGATGGTACAGTTCAGAGTGTGCTGTTCTTTCATATTTTTTTTTAATCTTCAGGCAGTGTCAAGATTGCAGGAATGTGATACCTGCTTTAACCACAATGATTAGCAGTCTGATTTTGTTACCACATAACATAATGGTCTCATTGTAATGGAAAGCAATTCATTTTTTTTTGGCTTAAGGTAATTTTAAAGTCTTATTTACTCACTGGAGTTTGAAGATGCACCTGTATGTATGCAATGACAGGTTAATTCTCTTACAAATATTTGATCTTTTGTGGGGAAAGGAGGGTTAGAATGTTGCTTTGAGCATACAAGGCTTGTCAGTCTCTGTCTTTGTTCTGCTTAAAGGTATCCGACTTTGCAGTCCATTTGCTGCCTGTCCTTCCCATCCATGGAGCCCTTTATCTGTGATACACAATACACATACCTATTTGTGTTAAACAAGTGTCTTGCTCATTTGGTGTTTAGGATCTTCGCTGGAGGTGTAAATCACTTCTTGTCAGTATTTGATTTTTATTAAATATATATCTGAGGAAAATAAGCAATCTCATTGGCAAAATTCTTCAGTAACAGGGCTGAGTTTTGAGCACTTAGGACTCAGTAATTTTTTACTATTATGTTATTATCAGTGCAGAAAAATTGCAATACATGTCCTCTAAAGTTTAAAAAGCTTTAAACCAGTCATTGACTGCAATTGGGAACAATCTGAAAGCCATACTGCCTTTTCCATTGGCACTCTCAGTGATAAAATTAGAATGGATGCTGTGAATCTTGCTGTCACAGTAGATGTTATTAGAAATGGAGCTCTTGTGAAAACCACTTTCAGATAACCATGTTCAGATGGTGATACAAAGGCAAATCTATTTGAAAAATAGGGAAGCTGAAGCTTACCAGCAGTAAGTGACTTTCATGTCTTTTCCTCAATTTTATACTTTTAAGTCAGAAGGAAAACTGAGACTCAGTCCAGGCTCAGTTCTCTGGATTGCATGGCTTGTTACTAGGAGGATCTGTCTCTGTTGCAGCCCCTTAGCACATAACCAAGCATTTGCCAGAAAGTGCTTGAATGTGGAAAAAATTGTTTCACAAAAGGTTGTAAATTATTAAAGTGACATGGAAGTCATGTCCAATAGGGATTTTACTGGTTACTTGGAAGCATCTGTTGAATGCATATGGAAGTCATGATTTTTAAGACACACCCTTAAACGGTATATGTGTTCCAGTTCTGCTGTGCAGGGTATGGCCTTTGAAAAAGATCAGTAGTCTCAGATGAGCCCCCACTCTCTCCTCTCCATTTAGTTCTGCCCTATTTTACTAAGTTTTGAAGGTTAACTAGATAAGGGTAACTATCTTGCTGTTCTTCAGCTTCCAAGTGATAAGTTTGACACAGTCTGATTAATAAAACAGGCTGTTAACGAAAATTTGCTAGTGCTGCTTTTGGCTGTCATCTTTAAGTCTTTTCATAGAAAGCTGCTAGAAATTGATGGTGAAGAGAAAACCTTTTACTTGCAAATACACTGCTACTTCAGTGAGCATTGTGAATATTTGTACAATGGTGATTCACTAATACACAGAACATACCTATCAACTGTAGGTTGAATTATAAGTGTAAGGCTCTGGTGGATCGACTGGAAAATGTTGAAACTGTGCCTGCCTTTACCGCTTCTATATAATTTCCATATGTTGTGCTTTAAAGGAGTATATTCATCAACTTTCGTACTTGAAATGATGGTTAGGTATTGAATTCATTAAAAATAATAAATATAAATTGTATTGGCAATTTACAAAAATTGCCTGAGGTACTGAATATTTTCAAAAGATGTGAGTTTGGAGAGATTTGTGAAAGAGGAGAAATAATACACTAAGTAGTCCTGGGGAAATACTCGGTCCCACTTGTAACTAGCAGAATTTTGAATGTTAATCTTACTACAGCCCTATCACTGCCTCCTAACAGTGTGCTAATAACATCTAATGCCCTGCTGCTCACATGATTGAAATCCTGGGGTTGCCTTACAGAAATATTTCTACAAGGAAGTGATTCTGCAGTGCCTTTGGCCCTGATGGTTTCCATGGGAATGAGCATGAATCCATGTACTGTGAAATGTGTTCTGAGACTTTGCATTGTGGAGAAATGCATTATAGAAGTGTGTGAACGGGGCAATGGAGAATTTAAATACAGAAATGTAATGGTGCATTTTTACTTACATTGAGGGGATATTTAAAGTGTACTAATGGCTTGTGAATGACTGTGGAGGAAGCTGATAACCTGAACTGTTGTGCGGTCTAGAAAAAGCAAAAGAAAATACAGCAGGATGCAAATCAGGAAGAGATTGGTCTGTTTGTTAAAACACATCTTGATTAACATTTGATATTCTTCTATGTTTTAATAAACTTCGCTGTTCTCCACTGTTTAATGACTTTTTTTTTTTCCTTTGGTGCACTGCATTTTGTGTTTAGCTTCTTCCCTCTGCAAGAACAAGCAACTCGCTTGGACATGAGTAAATAAATGACTTAAA
Organism: Actenoides hombroni; assembly: GCA_024336885.1. Taxonomy (NCBI): domain Eukaryota; kingdom Metazoa; phylum Chordata; class Aves; order Coraciiformes; family Alcedinidae; genus Actenoides; species Actenoides hombroni. The sequence goes on along the minus strand of WUAM01000217.1, from coordinate 498,908 downwards.
CAGATGTTTCATGGTACCTACAACACATTAGCTGATTAACGTAAGTTCCTGACAGAGCTAAGGAAAACCACAGCCTGTGAAAAACCAACAGGCCTTTAACCAAAACCCAGTAATTTTCCCTTCTAATGTTGTATTTGTACAGAAACAGGCTTAGTGTCTGTACTATTTCAGTTCTTCAGGCTGAATTCCACCTACCTATTTATTTCAGTAGCAAAATCTTTTTCCTTTTATATTTGAGATCTTTGCCAGTTTTAGGTGTTGACTAATGGTTTGTTTCATGTTCTGTGTCTGGTTTTACATAAAATCAGTGATTTTTTTTTTTTATAACTTGGAGTAGTGCATTTTGTTACAGACTTTTTTTTTCTTTAATCCCTATACAGCTTTACAAGTGTCCTAGTAACAGAATGAATGAGAAGCTAACCCAGTTAGCTAGTAGTACCAGTACAGTACCTTACCCAGTACAGTAGCTTCCAGTAGATACAGCATATGGATCGGTCACTCCACAGTGTCCATAGTGAGCCTGGACTTCCACTGTGTCAACAGCCACCTTTGCTGGAAGAACGGACTGTTGGAAAGTGCAGGCAGGCTGTACCACTGTGGAGGAAGGCCCTGCTCTTGTTAGACTGGGTTTCCCTCTTGCTCAAAGGGAAAATCTGGACATCTTGAATCACAGCACTTTGGAAGTAGTGTCTTAAAAAGAGCAATTACAAACAACTGAAAGAGCATGCACTTCTGAAGTATATGGGGCACTTCCTGGTGGTGGTTTAAGCCTTGCATTGTACTGAAGGTGTTGCAAAGATACACATAATCTGTGTAACAGAGTTACAGAAAGTGAGAAAGGAACAGAATGTCTGCGTTTCATAGACTGACCTTCAGGGTAAGCAAGGTACAGCTTTTACAGCCCTACCCCAAAGAGAGCACATAAGCAGTTAATGTTCAGGAAGGAGTGATAAAATGCTTCTTGGCTTGTCGCTGAATTTGAGTTGTGCTTTGAGTTGGACAGTTACTGAGATACTGTGGCAAGGTATAGTCCCTCTAGCTGAATGCTGTGTATGGATATTGTCGCTGCCTTTGTACTGTTAGGAAAAAAACCCAAACCACAGGAAAGTGGTGAGCTGGATGCTGTAAGCACTTTATGAGACAGGAGGCAATATGGAAAACCATTGAGATTCCTACAATTGTAGACTGACAGGGTTGCTAAACTAAGAAGAGACTGAAAATACGGATGTTAAATCAATAATCTGATATGATTCTGGTAGTTTTTTTCAGCCTTAAATCATCTGAAATCTTGAGGTTTACAAACTAAGCAGGTGATATGATACCAATTAATGTAATAAGTCATCCAGGGAACAAAAAGCTTAGGAAGCATATGAAAATCATCCAGATAAAGGAAAATATTCAAATAGTACAGAAGCATGTAACATTCTCTCCTCCCCTCCTGCATGAAGATTTGCATGAAACAAACCCAACAGAATCCTATGATTTTACAGTTGCTGTGTGAACCTGAAAAATGTATGTAGTAACCCCTGCTTGAGGACAACCTTAGATCAATATGTATTGTTCATAATGGTTGAATTCTGGTTCAGCTGCAGGAAACATCCACTCATGTCAAAAAGAGATTTCGATATTTGCACGTGATTGAAGTGGTATGAAAGAATGCATCGTTGTTATGCCTCCTATATAATTATTTTTTAAGCCCTAAATTTCTGTCAAGTGCAGAAATAAGATTTTACCATCTGGTGTTTATTAGCTGTTGAGTGACATAAAATGTAAGCTCACTATTCCAAGTACTGTATTTTCAAAGGCTTTGCAAGGCTTCAGCCAGTCAAGATAAAGGTAAAATATTGTGGGGTGTTTGAGGCCTTCTGTCCAAAGGATGACTGTTATGCTTGCTAGACTGAACAGTGAGGGCTCAGACGTGTTGTTTCTGAATAGCAAGTTCAGAAATATCATTTTGGTAAAGTTACCTTCATTTTCAGGTCTACTTAATCTTGTCCTTTTGGCCTTAGATTTTGTACAGTATGTTCAGATTAAGTATCTTTTTGATTACTTGTCAGGGAATTAAAATGTCTCCTCCCCTCTCTCCCCCAGCAATTGTAGTTAGGATTGAAGATATCTGACAAAACAAGTTAAGATTTTGAAGGTCTTAATGGAATTTCTTTTTTTTTTTTTTTTCCCCACTTCTTCTGAGATAAAATTGGTTTAAGAGTTCTAAGAGCTTTTATTCTGAAGTTTAGCACGAGGAAGAAAAGAATAAATGTTTAGACATTGATCGTGTCAAGGATGGTCAAAAAATCAGCACTGTTTGACAAGAGAATCTAGAAAAATTCAAATATCTCTGCAGGTGATCTAGAATATGTATTTAAGTGAATTTAGGGTTTGAGTGTCAGTAGAGGTTGTCGTATTTCTCAAGATTAGTATAATATGGAAAAGCCAAGTCCATCTCTGATCTTCAGTTCACCTCTTGATGCAACTTTGTCGTGGCAGTCTTGCATCATAAAGTTTCGTACCCAACACCTCCAAGACTAGGGTATCAACCTGTTGATTTTGTGCTTTGGACACAGTATCTGTCAGGCAGTGCTTTCTAGAGCATGTTTCTGTGGACTGCAGTGATTAAGTTGGAATTCTTTATGCGTGTCTGTAAACATCTGTCTCCTTAATCATCTGGAGGAAAGTGTTATGTGTATTCAACATATGTTTTCTTACTCTTAACTGTTGCAGTGGTATCTTTAATTTACTTCAGAGTTCCTTTTCTCCTGGCAGGAAAGTTGAGAGTCTTTGTTACCGCCTTATCAAGTGGTACTATAGCCAGGAGACAGATCTGCTCAAGGCAAGTTTTCCCTTGGTCAGCTTCCAGAACTTGCCTTTGGTAAGCATAGGTTTAAGCATTTATCTGCATTGTGTTTAAAAAAAGAAACCAACAACCAAAAGCCAAACCAAACACCAAAAAACCCACAAACAAAAGCCCCCCCAACAAACCACAAAACAACCCTTCCCCAAAAAACCCTCATCTGGAAATATTAAAAAGTGTTAACATTGCCCATGTTTCACTGTATCTTGCTCTAGTTTTATTTTATCTTTTTTCCAAGACTTTGTTTAAAAACAAAGCCATTCCATGCTTACCTGAGGATTTCAGGACTGTTTAATTAAATTTCATTTTTTCAGTTATCTAACTGGTTAAGTTTGAGCACAACACAGCTCGTAGATTTGCTATGGGTGTAGCGTGAGCTGGGGAAGCAGGCAGGGCCACTAAGTATAAAATTTGATGTCTTCATTTAGATATTATTCATAGAATCATCTAATGGTTTTGGTTGAAAGCAACCTTAAAAATCATCTAGTTCCAATCCCCCTGCCATGGGTAGGGACATTTTCCACTAGAGCAGGTTGCTCAAAGCTCCATCTAACCTGGGCTTGAACACTTCCAGGGAGGGGGGGCATCCACAACCTCTCTGGGCAATCTGTTCCTGTGCCTCACCACTTTCACAGTGAAGGACATCCTTCTTACACCTAATCTAAATCTACCCTGCTTATGTTTGGGGCTCCAGAGCTGAACACAGTACTCCAGGTGGGGCCTCACAACAGCGGAGCCGAGAATCATCTCCCTTGATCTGCTGGTCAGAATTCTTTTGATGCAGCCCAGGATGCGGTTGGCTTTCTGGTGTTTGTGCTTGAGATTTAAGGAAGAAATTTTTTACAGTGAGGATGGTAAAACACTGTAACTGGTTTCCCAGAGAGATGGTAGATGCCCCATCTCTGGAAATGTTCAAGGTCAGGTTGCGCAGCACTCTGAGCACCCTAATCTAGTTAAAATGTCCCTGCCCATGGTGGGGTGGGGTGGTGTTGGGCTAGATGACCTTTAAAGGTCCCTTCCAACCACAGCATTCTGTGATTCTGTGATTACCCTAACACACATGCAGGACCTTGCACTTGACCTTGTTGAACTTCATGAGGTTCACATGGGCCCACCTCTCAAGCCTGCCAAGGTCGCTCTGAATGGCTTCCCTTCCCTCCAGTGTGTTGACTGTACCACACATGGGTGTAGCTGGCAAACTTGCCCAGGGTGCGCTCGGTCTCGCTGTCTGTGTCATTGGTGAAGATAGTAAACAATACTGACCTCTGAGGAGTGCTACTCATCACTGGTCTCTACTCGGAGACTGAGTTGTTGACCATGACTCTGAATGTGATCATCCAGCGCATTCCTTATCCACTGAAACACAGTGTTATTTACACTCACTTTCCATCCTCTCCCCAGATGCTGGCAATTGGTACTGGTGGTTCTGCTGACAAGGCTTTTTTGGGTGTTGAGAAATGTTACACAGTCAAAAAGATGTAGATATGTTATTTAAGTCTGTAAATCAGCTTATTACATTCTATATCCAGTGGGGTAACAGAAGCTCTCTTGTTTGATATCCCATCTGTAAGATGTACAGCAGAGGTACTGGAAATCTCTTTTCAGTGTGGTGAGTTTCAGCTCTCTGGAACACAATTATAAAAGAATCTTCAGTGCTTTGATTTGCTGTTGTCTCTCTTCAGAGAAATAAAGAAATGTGTATCTTGGTATATTCATGTCCCTACAGCTGAATCTTCCTAGGACTCCCCGAAGGGTTACAGTTCTTCAGTCGATGGTTTGTTACAGGTATTTCTGTAATGAGATACAAACTTTTGAAATTAACAGCCGTGATGTCGAGATGTAGCCAAAGTTCAAATTTGGTATTAGACTTCTACAGCTAAACTGTGTATCTTTGAAGTTTGTAGTAGTTTCAGAATGGTTCTTGTTTTGTAGTGTGACTTAATTCTTAATGTTTGAGCAGTGCCTGAAAGATCTGAAGGTTAGAAGCACTGCTGAACTGCAAGCTTTTTTGTTGTTGTTGTTTGAGGATTAATGGCTATTAAAATCTGACAAGAGGTTACTCCAAATGATTACATTGTTTTGGTATTTTGAACGCTACATTTACAAGGCTGGGGGACTCTTGAGTTTTATTTGGGAGTTACTTGTATATCCTTTTCTAAAGAGTCTTTCTGTACCTGAGTATTTCTTATATACTGCTTGTATTTACTGAATCAAACTGCATATGATTATTGACTTGTGTGTTCAGAGGTGCTAAAGTTTAGAAATATTTTTATTTGCTTTTTCAAATGGTAAATTGAATTACTTGTAACATTTTCTACTTGAGTCCATAGCCTTTCCTGGTTGGCCAGCTGCATTACTCAAATAAAAGGAACAGCTGAAATGTGGTTTGGTTACCGTTAATCTCAGACAGCAGTGGTATAGCAGTGAAAGATCTAAGGATACTTAAAAACAGTTACAGTTTGTACAAGCAGAAAATATCTCTTATTAGATGAATTAGTGGATGGGAATTGTAAATAGTGTTTGGAAAGTGAATCAGCATTGGGTGAAAGACGGGTTATACTGGTGCTCATTTAGATTGATTTGGAATATTTTTTTCCTTGTGTCATTAAGAAAAATTGGTTTATATTTCTCAGGGTGTTGTGTTAGTGCATTATTTATATTAACACATTTCCTTTTAGACTGAAAAAGCTATTCTGATTCTGTTCTGATGCTTCATAAATGTAACCTCTTTTTTGGGAAGTGGCTAGATACAAGTTAGTGTTCATTTTTTTGGGGGGGTGTGTGTGGTGTACTCCAGATGAGGTATCGTTTGTGCAGTTGGCTCGGGAAATGTCATGGTATTGTCATTTGTACAGTGATCAGCTCTCCCTGTTCTATCTAGACTAGCAAACAAATGGAAATGACATTTTTAATGTTTGAAGCTGGTCTTGCTCTCACTAGAGAAGTAGTTCTACTTGACACTGGAAGGTGTGTTTTTAGTGCTGAAACACAAGTTCCAGTGCGTGTCTGCCTCTTCATCATATGGTAGGATTTGGATGGTGTTTTTTTCAATCCAAGTTTCAGGGCCTGCTATACTAAAGACTATTGTCCTACGTGCTAAATAAAACTCTCCAGAACAAAGAACAAAATGAAAACAAGAATCATGTGTCATTGGATGCATTTCTCAGACTTGTTCATTTACCTCTTATAAATGATTCCGGTAGCTAATGTGTTTTCCAGTGCAGTCATAAACCAGAACTTCTGCAGCTTGCTAATGGGTGTGAAATTCAGAGTAGGGAGTTCATGACCCCCTCTGTTACCTTTCTCAGACTCCATTAGAAAACAAGCTTGCAGATAGGCCTGAATTGGGGTCTGTATCTCCCTGGATAATATCTGCTATGGTCTTCAGACTGGAGCTTGAAAACTGCAGACTTGTGTAATAGCTTCATTGTATATTGGGGTATTTGATTAGCATTTAAGAGTTTCGAACTGCTAGTTTTATCTCTCTGAAAAAGGGTTGATATTCTATGACAGCCCATACTTGTTTCATTTGTGGCTGCTTTCTGTAAGCATTTATCTTCAGAAATGCTGCAGTAATTTTGGAATCGTATCACAAATGTTCCTGGAATGGAATCAAAGAGGCAAACAGGAATCGCAGTAACAGGGACAGTCAGTGTGCTTAGAAAACTCAAGAGCAAATGAGGAGAAAAATACTGGAAAAGGTGACGCTTACAAGATTGTAGAGATGTCGAGAAGAGTTATGTAGTGGGCAGAGAGCATGCTGTGCTGTAGTCTGTTCTGTTAGTTATGGATTCTTTGACTGTAGAAGAACTTAGGGCAAATGTATGATAAACCTTAACTTTACACTTAATGCAAGTTGAATATTATTTATGTGCTGGCTCTGTGGTAGAAGACACCCGTCTTTTACATCCAGGCGATCTCAAGCTGGTCTCTGCTGCTTTCAGCATTGTTAAATTTGACCTTACTGCCCTCTGCTCTTAATTTCTTTCCTGTTTTCCTATGAAATAAGATTTATATAGCCACAGTATCTCTTTGGCTTTCTCTGCTCTGTAGATCTGTTTTAACAGATAAAAAGGTATGGCTGCAAAGGACTTGAGGGACAGATATGAATGTGTGTGGGGGTGCAGCAGTATTATCTACTTGTGATAACCTGTGATTTAGACACTTCAATGCAGAGTGTATCTAGATGCAATGGAAAGCACGAGTAAGTGATACTGTGAATAAACAAGGAATGCATGAGTGTTAGTCCTGCTTGATATTTATATCCTTATTTATATATGTCCAACTTAATTGGAAAAAAGTATTTTTTTTCATTTTCTCCTCACCCCCCAAGCAGCCTGTACATGAAGTTCTTGTTTTCTCATTTGAGTCCAAGAAGGCAATGTATTTGTAAAGAATTTCTTTTCTTCTCCTCACCCTTTTTCTTCCATTTAACCTATATTGTGGTGTTTTAATTCATTAATTGTCTTTTCGAAATTGTGACAAAGTTCTGCTAAACAACCAATGAGAAAGCTAGGGACAAATATATGGCCCTGATATGTAAATATAAACTTAACTTTTTTTGTTGTTGTTTTTATCTCCTGTACAGTGTTTACTAATTACCAGTACTTGTAAAAAATGTGTTCTCAGAGTGTTTCACTACATAGTCATTAGACATTTTTCTGGTGAGTTTTGGCTGGATGGGTTTAGTGAAATAAACCCCACTTACTCTGAACAAAGCATAAGTTCTTTCAAGTCAGTGTTTAGGGTTAGTGTCTTATCTTGTGGTTCTTGTTGTTAGGCATGGTATTTAAGTGTCAGACGTTGATTGGCTGTTCTTAAGTGGTTTTGTTCATACTGTTGCAATTTACAGTATCATCTCATGAGAACTAATACTTGTAGAGTTCAGATTTAGAGAAATGAGAATTATAATACAACTATGATGAGTAGTTTGCTCCTTATGTTCTTTCTTTTATCATTCACTAATCTTAAATATTCTATGACACAGTTTACAAAATCTAAATTAAACTACCATTAGTAAAACTGCAATGAAATACAATTTTGAAGATTAATGCAATTGAAATTTGATGTTTTGTACCTTTAAAAAATTTTCCACCAGTTTCTACATAGCTACTTTCAAGGTGTTTTGTTAGTTTCTTCTGCAATGCTTCCCTTGGGAGAGAGCTTATTGCCCCTGCAAGATAGCTTTTAACAGTTACAGCAGCAAGGTAAACTAAGAAAGATCAATATTTCATTTTAGAAGGGTGTTTCAAAACATTGGTTTAGAAATTAATTTTGACCAGTCATTTTATGGTCCTTTTTTATTCTTCTGTAATATTAAATGACCACCTATTCCTCAACCTGTATTAAAATTGCTGGTGTTTAAGCCAGTAGCTCACTTGATTTGCAGCTCTAATTTATGCAACATGTCAACAAATTTAGAATTCCAAATATGTAGTTTGAGGACCAAAAACTCCGCCGCATATTGTGATTTTTCTTGTTTTGTGTTCTAGGTTGTGTTAAAGATCATTAAACATTACCAAGAAGAAGGACAGGGGAATGAAGTTGTCCAAGGAGTGCTGCTGGGTCTTGTGGTGGATGACAGACTTGAAATCACAAATTGCTTCCCTTTCCCTCAGCATACAGAAGATGATGCAGATTTTGATGAAGGTAATGGTTACAGTTTTGCAAGAAAATAGTAGCCAGAAGCTTGAATGTGATCAGAAAGTGTTTTTATTTGACTTGAGGTGTCAATGTTACTTGCAATGTCATCCTGAATATTCAACTGAAATCTTATCTGTATAAGGAAGGCTCTAGGGATAAGTACTGTGTTATATGGACAGACCTATTTTATAGTAAGATGGTCCCCACAGGAATTTAGATGAGCTTCCAGTCTGTAATTCATACAGACTTTATGGCTCTTTATGAAAATGTCTGTGTATGCATACATACATGTATGTGTGTTGCCAGGCATATAGATTGCCTCTCCGTGGGTTTATTTGCATGTTTTAAGTACTTATTGAAAGCCTGGAGAGCAGAGCTTTATAAGTCTAAGAGGCTCTGGTTAACTTGAAACCTGGGTGATCTTTTTGCTTCAAGGGAGCTAGAAGTAACATCAGTGGTTTCTATTCATCTCAGTGTTTCCTTTCTCCTTGTAGTGATGTTTTGTTACTGCCACTGTAAGTCAGTGTTATTGATTTGGCATAGAGTGATATAAAATTCATAAAGTAGACTTGAAAGTCTTACAATTCTAATTTTGGTAATATATATGTATGTATTTGTGTGTGTGTATTTAGTGATAATGCTGGAAATGTTTCTGCGTTAAGGATTATGGAGAGACAGTTTAGCTTCGAGTGTAGCTAAATAGGCAATATAGTCAAAATGCAGCTGGAATCTTGATTATTTAATGTTGATATTTTAGTTTGAGCAAGATTACTTAATGTCTAAGTATGAATTGTTTTTTCTTGCTTATAATGAGATTAGATATTATTAATATTTCATCTTATTACAAAAGAATTTCAGACCCTGTCTTTAAAACACATAATTTTAAGAATTCTTTGCAACTTGGTAAGGTTTATTAGCTGTTTATTGCTTCTGGTTTGGGATTATACACTTTGTTATATGGAACAAAAAAAAGGGCAAACCGCAAAGGAATCTTATCTGTCCTACATTAATATCCTGCTACAGTTAGAACTGTATTTTATTTGCCTAAAATATGTTTTAAAAATTCCTTCTCTTCTGGAGCTCTTCAAAGGATTGGATTAATCTAAATTTTTAATTGGGGCCCATGCTTAAGTTTTTCCTGTAGAAAATGGTTGAATTATTTCCATGTAGCTGATAGGCAAGGAAGGAGTGAAATAAATTTCTTAGGTTCAGAGATGGATTCATCCCACCATATCATGACTATCATACTGAAGCTCTAAGTGTGTGATCAACTATGCAAGGTTTGACTGCTCCTGCTTGGGAGAAACTTCATTCCAAGGAAGTGCCTCTTGTTTCCAGTCTGTCTGTCTTCCTTTTTCACAAGTAGGCAATAATCCTGGCATTAAGAAAGATGCATAAGGCAATGCTTGTGGAGCTTCCCTCACTTGGATGTCTTAGCTTGTCAGCCTCCTGTTCCCGTGTTGCAGGCACAGAAAGAAGAGCAAACTCTAGCCAGAGTGGAAAGTGAACCCATCAGAGTGGCACTGCTGCGTGCCTCTAGCCGTGATAGGGAATTTGAAGCCAGGTCCGGGGCAGTTGCCTGTGCCGAACCCTGTAAGCCCACCTCAAGAGCTATTGTGTATTGGATTTCATCTTCCCTAGCTTCTACCGTGTGGGTCACGCGGAGGTTCTTGCTCTCTTCCCCTCAGTGAAATACAGTTAAATAGACTGAACCGTTCAGGAAATGCAGAGTGCTTAAGTTCTTTCTGCATTCTCTTCACTTAGGGCCTGTTCAGCCCTTTGACCTATATGGTAGAGGCTAGGGAAGATGAAAACCCAAACAAAACATCTCTTGACGTTGCCAGCTGAGCATTAGGTACCTTTTTAAGCTCTATATAGATTTGGCTTGCCAATGTGAAAAACAATAATGTTTCATAAATGCTCCTTGTTTGATTTCTCTGGAGCTATGTTTCCCTATGCAAATATCTTGCCAGTTTTTCAAAAGATGCTTTTTTTCCTTCTAGATACAGACACTTCAGCAGAGAAATCTCTTTTTATATGCCAGAACCTTAAAATTCAGAATGCTAAAACCCAAACCAAACAAGGCATCTCCCTCCCCTTAGGACTTGTATATTGCATCAATATCATAACTGGCTTTATATGTTTGCATAAATTCAGGCCCAGAGATACGAAAAGAAAGTATAAAGGTCTTGGGCACTTCAGTGCCACCATCACCCAGAATGGTACTTAACATTATTCTCTTTGATCAGAACAACGTTGTATTGTATGTTTTATTTTATTTATTTATTTATTTTTAATTTCCTTGTCTAAGATTCTGGAATAGGAACATTCCTATTACAATCCAAGTTTCTGGGCATTCAGAAAGCATTTCTTACCAGACTGCAGTCATACTGGGTCTTACATTAATACAGGGACTGTTGCACTGGTTCAGGGACTATACTACCCCAGCTGTCCCTTCTCCTGACAGGAGGAAAAGAGGGAGAGACCATGGTGTGGTCCTCTGCTGGCAAACTCCTAATGCTGAAAATTGTAAGAACACACACACAATAATTTCTTCTTTATCATTTTGGAGGAGCTCTAGGAACAGGTCACCTGAAAAATACTCCTTTGCTTTGTGGTGGTAAGGTGATTGCTGTTAAACGAATTGAGCTTATCTACAGTGGGGTGATATTTGAGCAAACAAACTGTTGGATAATTGTCAGGATACAGTTAAGCTAATGCTTTCCTTTTTTGAACTGCACAAATCTAATACAAAACACATTTTTGAGGGTGCTAGGAAAATATCCTGAATTTGAACTTGAAATAGGTATGTATGACACTTAAGAATCAGTTTGATAAAGATTTATTTCTAACTAGTTAGCAATGACCATTTCTTCAGATATGCTTTTGTCATGGTGCCGCTTTGTCTCTTGCTGCTAATGTTTGAGATAATACTAAGTTTTTGCTATTTGCTGCAACAGAATGAAACTAAAAAATGAAATTTTTGTTTTAAAAGAAATCATACCCAAACTTGTTCTTTTAGTGCAAGAAGGTTTTATAGTGGAGTTTGAATTGGACTATTTCTGGAAAGTACAGAAAACATGAGATGTTTCCTTTTAGCTTCAGGTAATTCTTGTTACAAATCTGGGAGGATTGTCTACCACTTAGGTATTCACAGGTGGTTTTCATCTTGGAAAGTTTCTGCTACAGTGTCATCTTCCTATGATTATTTTTACAAAGTGTAGCTTTGTAAGATTTTCCTGTCAGGGAAGTCTTAAACACTTAGGTTGGCCTGTTGCCGCAGAAGATATTTTGGAGAAGGTGGGAGGGTTCAACCCAGCTCTCTGTTTTAGAAATCTGTAGGTGAAGTGTAGTTGATGATGTGTGAGCTAATGGAGGGAAACTGCCGAACACGGGTCTGTTGCTCAGTCTTCAGCAAAAGATGCTTCAGCATGAATGTCTGGTATTTTGAGGCCTCATTCTGGACTTTTGGTCAGGAGTTTACTTTTCAGGTAACTGTGTTTCCTTATTCCGAGTGCGCTTGAATCCTCATAGGTACTGAATTTATTCCTCAAAACACACATCTTTAATTTTAAGAAGATACTTTTGGTTATCAACACTCCCAACCCCTATTCCTATACCTCCCCCTCCCTCCCATCTTCCAGCCAATGGATTCAACTCTTGTTTAGGAAAAATCAGATTTCTTTTGTAAGGATTTTTGGCTTAAGCACTTCTATGAAATGGTGCAGTACCCCAGCCTGTCTTGTGAGGCTAGTTTTCTGAGAATTACTTGCACTTTAGGGCACTCCAAGCTTTTGTCTGAGCATGGTTTTGCTTTTTCTCAGTTAAGGTTTACAAGAAGGATGTAATGCATGAGGTGTATTTTCTTCCTAAGAAGTGAATGTATTATTCTTGTCTGTAAGCAACATAAATTCAGTCCTTTGCACTTCATTGTTTTCATGTTCGGTACTATTCACTGAGTAGCTCTTCTCCCTGTTTAAAGGACATTTACATTCCTTTCATGGAAAGCAACATTTTACAACATAGTATACATCTTGTAATTCATTATAGATCTTCCTAGACATTATTTCGATAAAGTATTTTGAAACAGATTTTATTTAAACCTGATATATTTTAGTACCTTACAAAGCTGAGATAATAAGTGCTGTAGTAATTACACCAACAGAAACTTCAAGGCAGTTACATAATTATACATCTGAATAAGAGCTAGAATGTTGTAACTTTTGCTTCTTTTACTATGCAAAGTTTTCATTAGATTCCCTTGTAAATGATACAGATGAAAAGGTGATGCTACCTTCTCCTCACCCATCTCCTGCCCTTGAAATTTTTATTTTCTTACCTGTGAAAGATAATTTTGTTTTTCAGTTTTCAGGTTAGAAGTAGCTAGGTGATTAAAGATTCTAATATCTGGGTTGGTGGGGTTTTTTTGTGCTGTAGGTTGCATGTAGTTCTATCATCAGTTAGTAACAATTAGAAATAGCATAGTGCAGCATTTCCACAGAAGTGCTT
>WUAM01000217.1:451765-464120 GCA_024336885.1 Actenoides hombroni | reverse complement strand
CCTGGGGTGTATTAGAAGGGGTGTGGTTAGTAGGTCAAGAGAGGTTCTCCTCCCCCTCTACTCTGCCCTGGTGAGGCTGCATCTGGAATATTACGTCCAGCTCTGGGCCCCTCAGTTCAAGGACAGGGAACTGCTGGAAAGAGTCCAGTGCAGAGCTACAAAGATGATGAAGTGGAACATCTCCCTTATGAGGAAAGGCTAAGGGAGCTGGGTCTCTTTAGCTTGGAGAAGAGGAGACTGAGGGGTGACCTCATTAATGTTTATAAATACGTAGAGGGTGATTGTGAGGAGGATGGAGCCAGGCTCTTCTCAGAGTCATCCAGTGATAAGACAAAGGGCAACGGGTGCAAGCTGGAACATAGGAGGTTCCACATAAATATGAGAAAAAAAACTTCTTCACGGTGAGGGTCACAGAGCACTGGAACGGCCTGCCCAGAGAGGTTGTGAGGGTCTCCTTCTCTGGAGGCATTCAAAACCCATGTGGATGCATTCCTGTGTGACCTGCTCTAGGTAGTCCTACTCTGGCAGGGGGGTTGGACTAGATGATCTTTCGAGGTTGCTTCCACATTCTGTGATTCTGTGAAGCAAATGAGCCATAGGGAATGTGAGACTAAGGAAGAAGGCCAACTGGAAAGAAGAAGAAAGTATATTGACTAGTTTTTATCAGCCGTCCTATTTAGAGAAGAAATCAAGAGGTTTTGAAAAATGGGAAAGGTGTTTCAGACTGTTGTATGAAGCCTGAGCTGGTGAAGAGGTGTTCATTCAATAGTGTGATGCTCAAAGATGTCGCTTCTCTAGAAAAGGCATGGACGTGCTTGCTGGTGCTATGGGAAAGTTCATGCTGTTGCTGTCTCATCTGAGGGAACAAACTCAGTTTGGGGACTTGGTCCTGCATTTGCTGCAAAATTAAACATGTTTCAATCCTTTTAATTGTTCTGCTATTTTACCAGTCTCCCAAGAATAGAAATCTTTATTCTTTCTCTTTCTCACAAGAAATGCAGTTCACAGTTGGAATTTGAATAATATTCTTTGTGATTCATCTTGTCCATATAGAGTGCTGCAGAGAGGAAGACATTTTCTTTGATGGTTCCTCTCTTGAGTTATTTCATGTAGTTGTTGATTGGTCACAGAGTGAAATACAATACGTACCATTATTTCCTCTGTGTAGTTTGATCCGAGTTGACCTGCCGACAGCACCAGGATGCTGTGTGTATGGAGGGAGTGGTTCGCATGCGCTGCGGGAGGGGGAGAAGAATGCAGAATGGCTTAAAGCAAGATATGTCAACATTTCCAAGCCTTGTAACTCTACTTAGTGATATAATTTTTCAGGGACTATTTCCTAATAATTGAATTTGATGTAAAAAAAATAAATAAATTAGTAATTCCAACTTCAAGCAGCCAGGAGACCTTGAGCGTTAACGGTCTTCTATTGCACGCTTTTCTATTTCAAATTGTTTTGGAGCTTTCCTTTATCGTTAGAGTGCTTTCTGTGTCCGTACCCGCTACTCCCAAAATACTGGGTTTAGTTGACAAAGCAAATGCTTGCCCTTTACACAGCAATTTATACAGAACACTTTTATTAAAAAAAGATTTATTCTTTTGGAATTCTGACACTCCTTTTTAATAACATGCTGCATAAATCCTGTATCCGTATGTAGGGCACCGTAAGTATGGATTTGTCCTACTTCACATTAAACTTCAGTGAATTAAGTTTTTAGTTAATGTCACAGGGCTCTTGCTTTGAATTTTACAATCATTTTTCGGTTTCTCATATATGAAAAGCAAAATAAGGCTGGGTGTATTATTTGATACTTTCTGTAAGTTCTGGATGACTTTAAATCATTTTAATGCTGTTTAAGTTTCTGGTGATTCTCCTAATTAGTTATAGCTCTTGTTAGGGCGTGTGTTACTAGGAGCAGACCGTTTCATTGCACTGCCATTTCTGAAGCAAGTGACAGTTGTTACAGGGAGACCTTTGTAGGTAGTGTTTAATTTTAAAATGTTCTTGCAGCAGTCCCTTGGCTGTTAAATTTTGTAATTCAAGCATCTGTCATTCAGAGCTTACTCCCTGGCAAAGCAAATCTTAGGTAACAGAGGCATTTATATTGTGGCCTGGAAGCAGTAGTGTATTGATTAAGTTGGATAGTTTAAAGAATGGTAAATTAACCGTAACGTGTAATTTACCTCTCCTTTGTTGTTTTAGTGGGACAAGTTTTTTTTGAAGGAAGTATAAAAAAAATAATAAAAATTGATTGGGTGTTTCTAGTTATGATACTGTTCATACTAGGAGTGATTTGTTGTCTGCAGGTGAACTTTCATAATACATGTAATCTAATCTAACAGCCAGGGGATGGGAGGGGTCCTGACTGTTCCTCCATATGCTTGGCTGCATGTTCCTGCCTCCTCCCTTGCGTAGGATCTAGTGATTTCATGGCCACAAAGTGAGTCAGATTAGTTTGTTGTTCCGCTGGAGAGTGAATCTAACAAGTTGATGCAGCGCACGTACCTGGAGGAAGAGGAGGATTGAGTAGGGACCACCCATTTCAGCAGAAATTTGGGGTAAAGGATTAAGTGTAAGATGAAACAATGTAATTCTTGTTCCCCTCTTACTTTATTGTCTGCTAACACAGCACAGAGTTTATTTTATCATAAAATGATCAAAAGCTGTAAACATTGGGATGATTTGTTTTACTCTTAGCTAAGTATCTAGGTAACGTGTTGGGTACAGTAATTCTGAAATAAACCTGAGCAAAATATTATCTGTATCACAGCTGTAGGCTTATGTGTGCAAATCATGCAGAAAAGCTGAGCAACTGTTCTATTTATCCTTAAGGGAAGGACTAAATTTGAGCTCACAAAGAAAAGTTAACTGAGTGTTTATCTTCAAGTGATACTCTGCTTGAGATACCTCCAAACTGCTGTGCATGGACAAGGCAGTGTAAACAGGTAATGATTTATAGACCCTAGCATGCAACTTTCATAGGGCTATCCACATCAAAATAATGTTGGGGTCATTCATGCTGTTCTCTTGGGTTTTGGGGTTTGGGTTGGGTTGGTTCCCCCTCCGGCTGTTTTGGCATATGAAAAACTTTTACATCACACCTGTCTTCAGAGTATTTCAAAGTTACGTTTTAAGGTAGACTATTTGCAGCAGCCACTTGGAACAGAAGTTGAAGCTTGCTTGCTTTTTCTTAAAACTGAACAAACAAAAGTGCCCCTCTGCCTCTTGATTTTCATTGTGTCAGAGGTGGTCCCTTTCTTTATCCGTTCCTCTCCTGGAACCTTTCATCACTTTTCTGCAGTGTGGCAAGGAACAGGACACAAGCCTAATATCAACACCTAACGATCTGGTACGCTTGGAATCACAATTCTCTTTCTGCATGATAGATTCTTGGTCTCGTGCGGGATTTGTATCATGATACTACTCACCTAACCACGTTTTCCATGGCTAGTTCTTAATCTATGTGTTCCCTAGTTGACCACATTACAGTCATCTGTTTGCTGTTTTTGTCCCATGTCTTGCTTTAAGTACATGTAAAACTTTTTTTGATTGTTATAATAAAGGCTATTATGCAAGGGTGAGAGGAAAGGGCCCTGTACTGAGAGGGTTCTTTGCAACACAGTTTGTGTTAATGCATGGTCTATTTGGTGAAAAGGTTTCAGTGTTCCTGTGATGGCATTAAACATTTTAATTGTTATTAGTTCTACTATGAAATTTGTATCCAAGTAAAATAATTTTAGGTCTGGGTATCACTTCTTCATCTTATAAGTCTGACTAACCAAATGTCCACTAGGGTATTTATTCTGATTTTTCTCCTGGGTTTGATGTTGGAATTGTTTAGTGACCAAGCTCTGTTTCCACTGTCAGTAATGTTCCTACCATTTATAACACTGTGTAAAATCCAGTCTCTCTTTCATCAATACTAATGGAAGTGAATGATAGTATGAGGTGATGGAAACATTTTATTTCCTAAACACTTCTCAGTTTGCCGTTGATTTCGGTTACTCTGGAGGACTGATCTTTCACAGCTGTTGCAAAATGTAAGTAAGTTTTTTCCCTACTGTGCAGATATCTGCCTTTTTCTAAACTCTCCATGGCACAAAAGGGTCTTTTTAAAATGTCACAAATACAAAGCAATTTATGTTGCCATTAAATGTAAACATTTTGCTGTCGTTGTTTATGGAAGAAATTGAAAGTTTAGGAGTGAATGGGTAAAAAAAGATAAATACAGAGTAACCTTCTTACAGAAAGAGGAATGCGAGTTGCACATAGTTTATTCTTTAGGAAATACCTTATGTTTAGTTTTATCAGCTACTACTTGAAAATATTTGGGGCTTTTCTTTTATATAGTTACAGTAACTATGCCTTTTAGTGTCTGCTCTTGGTTTTTCAAACAAGTTTGTCAAATGTAATGACGTAATGATGAATTAATTGCTGTAAGTTTGCTTGTGGTCTAAGACTAATGAAAACTATATACATATGTATGTATATCTAGTTTTATCTGGATATACATGCATATATATATACACATGTGTATATAAGTACAGCTAGATAAATGGCTGCATATGCATAAAACTGCCTAAAGCCCCCTGTGATATTAAATAATAGGATAGATTTTAAATGAGATAAGTACTTTTAGAAATTGTTTTACACTGAGGGTTAGTGCTGGACATTAATACATACATATGGAAGCTCAATGTTGATTCAGATGGAAGAGGAAATATCAATTTAGATTGAGGAATGTGTTCCCTATAATCCTCCCTGTTCTCAGTTATTCTTACAGAGCTTTGCATAGAGCTTGTAGCTCTGGTGCGGGAATACTAACTTCGGTAGCAGATGTGAGCCTGAAGCTTATTACATGTTTCACCAGATGTTTCATTTATCTTTAGGGCAACCTTCTGGTTTGTTTTTTATATCAAACACTGTGAGAAATAAAATTCAGAATGTATTTTAAACATGTTATGCGTATTTGGAGATAAAGGAACCCTTTTGTAACCTGAAGAAGCATTGTGATGTCTCAAATGTATTTTTTTAAATTCTATTTCAACAAGATATTTCATAATTTCATGTATTGATCCCATTTGATTTTCACCAAGCTTATTTGTAAAGATAATTTAACCCTAAACTGAGCAGGTTTTGTTTATGTAAGCTCATTGTCTACTTTTATATTTCTTTATTAATAGTTAGTGCAATTTAATACCTTACATAGTTGCTGTTAAAATTTGTTTACAGCTTAAAATAATCTTTTGATTGAAGAAGAGTCAGCATTTTCAGTAATAATGGTGAATCTCAAGATGAGCTCTCTTAGAGAGAGGGATTCAGTTAGTAATTGTGAAAGGAAATTGATCTTTGGGCCACTTTGGTGGCTCATTGTCTTTGTAGAGCAGCAGTCGCCTCTGAAGGCTAGGGGGTCAGAAATTCAGCCTCTGTGTTCCTGCACCTGCTGACCTGCTTAAAACTGTGTGCTGTCCTTGCTGTGTTCAAGCTGCAGGATTGTCCTAAAGCTGATGTGTGTTTGCTATCTGTTAATGAAAATTTTCGTACTTGTGGCTCACAGTTCAGGAGTAGAACAAAACCACATTTTAGAAAGTTGTACCAGTGAAAATTGTAGGGGACAGCAAGTGACCTCTGTAAGTCCATTTAGTGATTTTGCACATCAAGCACATTTAATGGTGTTGCTCTTCAGGCACCATCTCTGCCTTCTGTCTTTTCTTTGCTCGCCATATTGGTTCCATGAAAAAGAAATAGCCTTGTTCACAAACTTAAAAAAAATCCCAAACAAGTGAATTGTTAGTCAGCTTCAACTAGAACACAACTTGAAACCAAGTAAATACTTAAATCTGACTCTGTTCTGTAGATCTGAATATTACCCTTGAGCTCTGGAATAAAAATGTCAGACTTTGAAATATCAAGCAAAGATCAAGTGCAATTCCTGTACTTGAAATGCAGCATTGGAAAACAAGTTCTTTATTGCTCTTGTCCTTGAAAAGAGAAGTGAAAGAGAGAGTCATTTTAAAAAACACTTTGGATCAAAAGTTTGGGAGCTCTTATGTAATGTGGAGCAGGTCTTACCAAAGACTATTCTGTGTACACTTCCATTTGTGGTTCTTTCCTCTGTGGCTGTGCAAACGTCTCTCCCCTTTGGGCCTTAATTACATAGCCTCCTTATAACAGCCACAATTGCTTACATAGAAAAGTAATATCGGGAGAGTATTTCATGTATTTATATAACTATCTTTTAGAACAACAGCTGGCTACCAGAGCCAGCGTGATCTGATCAGCAATTGGTCTTCAAAACAGAAATGGGAAGTCTATTTTAAAGGCTAATTGGCATATTTTTAAAGTTTTCTGTTCCCCCACACACTCCTGAGGTAAGAAAGGAGGCCTTTGGGGTAGACTTTTGTTGCCACATGACCTTGTGGGGACAGAGCAAGAGAGCCAACAGCCTGGGCTCCACTTCTCCTTTAAAAGACAACAGTGGAATGGGCAAAGTTTCCATTGTGTTGGGGTGATCATAGAGCTTATTTAGCCAGTTGCTTAAAAATCTCACTGAAGGGTTGTCCATTGCAAAAATGGTATAGTTTACCATGGACTGGGTTATGCTGAGTCCTTAGTGGAAGTCTGGATTTATGAAATCTTTGTGGATTCGGCTCTCATGCTGTGGTTTTGGTAATGCAATTGTCAGTTTGTTGAGTGTTTCTTAACTCACAGGACTCTGGCGAGGCCACTCTTCACATAGAATCCTCTCTTGCACCCACCGTAAGAGTGGGGCATGGCTTTCAAGAAAGGTGATTTGTAGAAAAAGTGTCTTAGACTCTTAAGCTAAATAGTAACTAAAATTATTTACTACGCAGAAAAAAAAACCCCTTTTTTTTTTTTTTTAGTTGTGATACCAACCAACATAATCTAATTGGTGTTTTATAGCTAAGGACTCTGTGTGCGCACACACAACACGGGCTCTGTGTCTGTGTGGATACCTTAATGTTTTCTAACAAGCAATGAATGCTATACCTCCCAGTCTTTCTACAGAAAATTTTTTGTTTGTTTGTTTTGTGTTGTTTTGCTTTGTTTTGGTTTGGTTATTTTTGTTGGGTTTTTTTGGTTTTGTTTTTGCTTGTTTGTTTTCTGCAGTCCCTCTGAATCTATTCTTATGATAAAATATGGAGGAGTTGTTGGGAACAGAAATTGCAGTTTTTAAGTAGTTGTTTGGAGACTCTAAGAACAGTATAAACATCTTCTGAGTCAGAGAAAACTTTTTACAAAGTTTGAAGTATTTCCTGCTGGCACCTGATACTATGATTGTGATAAATAAATAGAAAAATAATCTGAAAGTTTAAAATAAATGTTTTAAGTAAACAGAAATTGAGCTTATTCTTGCTGAATTATCACCTCTTGAGAGACATCAAAGCTGTCACTGGTTGATTCTTTAAACTTTTATTATTTTGAACTGTTTTCTGATATGAATTTTTACTTGTGTTGCATGTAAATTTTTGTTTGTCAGAGAAATACTTGAGAAAATAGTTTTCTTTGTAATATCTTGCGGGGAAAAGATTTCAACAGTTCATCTAGATTTTATTCTGGTTATATTATTATTCAAGAGAATTTACTGAATTTGCTGTTGATGGCTGCAACAATATTTCTCAATTTTCTTGATTTAAATGCAGTTTTAAATAGAGGGGATCATAGTCAGTGTACTAAGATGCTTTTAAAATGTATTACTTTCTGCCATATTTCCCCATCTGTTCCAACAGAATTAATTCTCTAGGCCTCTCTTTTCAAGTCCTCTTGACATTGTAGTTCAGTGTTATTGAGTGCTTGGCTTTGTTTCCTTTCTGTCCTTTGACAGTTCTGTATTTTCATGTTTGCTTACCATATTGAACTGCAGTCACAAATCTAAGCACAGTTTGTGAAACAAAATATTTTCAGACTGGCTTACCCATGTTAATTTTTTTAAACCATTTCTGTTGCATTTTTTACATTCAACGAGAGTGACTAAAATAAATATAGTCTGTGGCTGTTAACCAAGGATTTTGTACCTATTGTGACTAGTGTCTTGTTTGCATTTGAAAAAGTATTTAGGCTGAATCCTTTGAGAATTATATAGTGCTCTGCATAACTGCTTTTAAAGTTTTCAATAACATAACAAAAAGATGAATGCAGAATGAAAATAACTGCTTTTGAAACACAAAGAGTCTCCTTTGATGAAATTTCACACTATGGTTGTTTGTTTCTAAAAGCCTGTATTTTACTCAAACCAAACTTGGATTACTTAGATCGCCATAATTTCTTTGTCTAATGTAGCAGAGCTTTTGGGATCTTGGCTCCTTTGAAAAAAAAAAAAAAAAAGAAAAGAAAGAATTAAATGCTAATACTT
Organism: Actenoides hombroni; assembly: GCA_024336885.1. Taxonomy (NCBI): domain Eukaryota; kingdom Metazoa; phylum Chordata; class Aves; order Coraciiformes; family Alcedinidae; genus Actenoides; species Actenoides hombroni. The sequence goes on along the minus strand of WUAM01000217.1, from coordinate 455,745 downwards.
TATGTGACTTGGATTAAGGTTTGGTTATTTGTTTCTTTACTGTGTTCTAACTTACTAGCTCTATTTTCCAGTCATAGAATCACTGAATAGCTGAGATCGGAAGAGATGTCTAGATATCTTTGGTCCGATCCACCTTCTCAAAGCAGGATCAACTAGAACAGGTTGGTTAGGGCTTTGTACATTTGAGTTTTCAATATCCACAGGGATGGAGGCTTCACAGCTTCTCTGGGCAGCCTGGCCTGGAATTTTTCCATGATTAGAGCTTTTGGGATGGGAAAAACAAACAAAAGAAAGAAAAAAAAAAAAAAAAAAGGACATTTAATCTTATATTTCAGTCATATTTCCTGTGCCCATTGCCTGTCAGCCTGTAATTGGGCACCACTGAGAAGAGTCTAGTTCTTCCTTCCTGATATGCCTGCCCCTCCCTGCTGAAGTATTTATACACATGGGTAAGATCCTCCTGAGCCTTCTCTTCTCTGGGTTGAACAGCCCCAGTTTTCTCAACCTCTCTTTGTATGACAAATGCCCACCTATGCCCAGTCATCTTAATGGCCTGTCCCTGAACTCTGTCCCGTAAGTACATGTCTCTCTTGTACTGCAGAGCCCAGCACTGGACACAGCACCTCAGATGTGTGCCACTAGTGCTTCTCCACCTACTGACAGTGCTCTGCCTAACGCAGCCCAGGAGGCTGTTGGCATTATTTGCAAGGATGTGTTGCCAGCTCATGGGCAACTTGGTGTCCAGCAGAACCCCCAGAGTCTTTTCTGCAGTTTCTTTCCAGCAAGTCAATCCCAGCATGTGCTGGTGCTTGGCATTATTCCTCCTCAGGGCAGGACTTTGCTTTTCCCTTTGCTGAACTTTGAGATTCTTGTCAGCCGATTTCTCTGTCTTCTTCAAGTCCCTCTAGATGTCAGCACAAACCTCTGGCGTATCAAACACTCCTCTGAGTTTTGTATCATTGTAAACTTGCCAAGGGTGCACTCTGTCCCATCATCCAAGTCATTAATGAAGATGACAGAAGAGTATTGGATCCAGTATTGACCCCTGGGGCACACTACTAGTGATTGGCTTCCAGGCGGACTTTGTGCTGTTGATCCTGCACGCCTCATCATCGCTGTGTCTTTGATCTGAAGTCTGTTTGGGTAGTATTAGTCTTGATAAACTTTTTTTTCCTCTCTCTGTAATTTAGGTTTGTAAATATAAATACAAATGCCTTCGGTTACGAAGGCATTTTGTCAGTCAGTGAAATATAGGTGCTACTGAGTGACTGGATGATTCATCTTTTCCTCAAACAGGGCTGTTGTGCTTTGGGGCTGTGTTCAGAGTAAATGGCGAATGCTGTCCCACGGGTTTGTAATCTTCAGAGAAGCAGCAGGAATGGAAAGAATTGACTTGTCCAACCCCCATCAGGGGGTCCTTCAGCTGAGTGAGCAGTGGAACTGCAGCCTCCTGGCTCTAGCTCCAATGTACTGCACATTACACTGTGCTTTTTCTCTTACTCGTTAGAGAATTGATTGAGTGGATCTGTTCCTCTGCTTCCCAACTTGTTTTCCATGTAGAAAACCTGCTTTAAGTTTATAACTTCCTCCTTGGCACAGAGCACTTTTTCTGCCTGTTTAAACAGGGTGTGAGTTTAGTTCTTGGCTACTTTAAAAGAACAAGCCACACTTCGATATAAAAGTTGCGAGTGCTATATTGCTGAAATACTAGCTTTGGCTTGCAGAATCCTGCCATACGATGTTACAAGCCCTAAAAAGGGGAGAAATTCACCCTAACTCTGTCTTGTGTAGCTTGATCTGAAAACCGTGAACTTTAATTTTGAAATATAATATTCTTAAACTGTTGAGGGTTTTTCGTTTTGTTTTGTTTCGTTTAAATCATTTGCTATCTCTTGCATTTGAACATAATTCATGATCTCAACTTGTTAGATGCCAGAGGCTGCTTCTGCGAAGGGATTTCACCTCAAATATCTAACCACTCCTGTTTTTATTGTTCCTCTTACTGTGCGATGGAAAAGACTTTTTGAAGCTGGCCTGAATTCGTTGTTTCTTTGAGGACATGTTGAAGAAGTTACAGTAACAACAGGCATTGCTAGTGTGAGCCTGGGCTTTAGAAACTCTACTGACTAATGCCAACGGTGATGCCATTCCCTAGATATTGTGCAGTTTTACAGCCCCTAACTGCAGCACTAAAGCCACAATGAAATGGGGATTTCTCTTTTGAGTTACCTTGGTCTGAATTCCCTGCCAGGTTATTATCTGGGCAGTGGTGTGAAATCATAAGCTGTATTTTTTAAGGTTTGGGGGTTTGTTTTGGCGGGTGGGGGAGGGTAGAGTTGAACATAGTAATACTGGGAACAAGCACACGCTGTCAGGCTTCTGTGTCTCGTTTGTTGCTGAGAAGTTGCCTTTCCGTTACTTACTGTTGAGCTTGCTTTACAACACTTTTTTTCCGTGTATATAAAGGTATTGCCATGTGCGTTAACATTTGCCATGATAGCCACCTTGATTCTTGGTTAAATGCATATTTAAATATAGGTGGGAGTTGTGTGTATTCTCTCTCTGTTCTTCCTCCCCATATATGTGTTTGTATACATACATATGCACACATTAGTGAAAACAAGGAAGCAGTGAGGATGAGAAATCTGATTTCCTTGGGAAGAAACAGATCTATAATAGCTAATTGGTCAGGCTGTCCAAGGCAAGGTTGGAAGTCTGCTGTAGAAACAGTTCTGGGATTTGGAGAATGTTGATGCATCAGCACAGTTGGGCTGGGACTGTCTTGGCTAGGTGAAATGTCATTCAGTTCTACCAGGTTTTCCTTTCTTCACATCCATTGTTGAAATCCTCTGAAGACTAAAACAAAAATGGTGCAGTTGCTGCTAGGTGAGCATTTCAGAACTCTACCTGCTGGCTTTCCATGACACCTCTGTTGTTAAGTGGCTAACCCTGTGTTAAAGCATCATGTTGGAGTTAAGAAATCTGTACTGTTATGCCTGAATCCATATGCTTTTAAAATGTTAAGTACCTTAATGCTGTTTCACTAATTAAAACTTGCACACACAGCATTTAATCGATAGCTGTTGTGGCAGCATTCATGCAAGGAAACAGTGCAATCATGTAGTAGTGGTGTTCTTGAACATCTCTGTGTTGGAATTGGCATAAAACCAAGGTTTCACCTAATGAAGCGTAACGTGCTTCCTCAATTGATTAGCCCCAAACTGTTAACACATTGTTTTTCTTCTGACATCGGTGCCTAGCTGTATTGGGTGAGATGTGTTGAAAATTTGGATGCCATCAGTTCTGGATGATGATTTTCTGATCAGAATGTCATTTCATCACTGTAGGCCCTTGCTGTCTGCTAGCATCCATGGCCACTAAGTGACTTTTTGGATCTCTAATACCCTGCTAATGCTATTGTCTGTCATGTTGATGTTTACATAATATTATTTGGCTTTAGGAATTGAAGGAGGCTGGTTTTCATGTGCAGGAAGGGTCTGCCTCTTTCAGAATTTAACTTGCTATTCTTTGGTGCAGCCAGCAGCTTCCAAAATGATTGTTCCATGGCGATTGGCAGGGAGGATTGTATAAAAAGGCACAGGTTTTTATGAGATACAAAAATGTCATCTAATTTCAGTAATTTAGAAATCTTTTGGACAAATTCTTACACAAGGTTTGAACCACTGGTTCCACTCTTCCTCCAAAACTGAATATTTTTCTTCAAGCTCCCTAGAAGATGTTATTCAGGGTCTTCCACTCTTGACCCCACCTACAGTCAGTTTCCTTCATATTGTTTCACAAACTTTGAACTATCCTAAGATAGAATTGAGAACAGCTCTTGGTAACCAACAAACTACAATAAAATACTAGTGTAATGTATATACCTTATGAATATTTTAATATATTTAAAAAAAGCGGGGGGGGGGGGGGGGGGGGGGGGAGGGCAGGTTTGGATGTCAAAGTGTCTGGGTTTTGTGTGT
>WUAM01000217.1:392030-441387 GCA_024336885.1 Actenoides hombroni | reverse complement strand
TTTGTTTTGTTTGTGACTTAGCCTAAGTAGCGGTTTTGTCTTTCAATAATGAGCGGGGGTGGTGTGTGGGGAGTACTGGTCGGTGCACACAGGGGGACAGGACATGACAAAAAAATGGTCTCTACTGTCCAAAGTAACTTACACGCACACATTTATAGACAGTATTATATATATGCATACATATGCATTTATATATATCTAAAAAGAAACAGTGTTGAAAATTTGAAGATAGATGCAATCAAAACTGACAGCTAGAACTAGTCCCTCAAACTCTAATACTGAAACGATAGTTTTACATTGTGAAAAAGGCATCAATAGGTTATCTTCTAGTTGAAACACTCATTAAATAATTTTCCTTTTCATTCTAAAAGTTACCTAATGCCTGGCACTATTTTCACTTAAATCACAATATTTCATTGTTACTAAATGATAAAATGTGATTGCTTAATGAAACCTGGTATCAGATTATTTTTTTTTAATGAGTGAGCAAGGTAATGCACACTGTAAATGACATGGAACAATTTGCTGATCACTTTAGCAGTTAACTGCAGCTGAAGAAAGTCTGCTTACCCAGGCTGGTCTTACTTTCATTTTCTGAAGAAGCTTTACTGAAGACAGTCCAGCAATGAATAAACAAACCTCTATGCAGTTGCAAAACGGAAAAGAAAATAAAATACAATTCACTCATTAACACTAAGCTCTCTCTTGGAATAGTACAGATTGTGTAAGTTTACTCTTTAAATGTACTTTTTATTTAACCTAGTTCAATACCAGATGGAAATGATGCGAAGCCTTCGCCACGTAAACATTGATCATCTTCACGTTGGCTGGTACCAGTCCACATACTATGGCTCTTTTGTCACTCGTGCCCTCCTGGACTCCCAGTTCAGTTACCAGCATGCAATTGAGGAGTCTGTAGTTCTCATTTACGGTTAGTATGAGGTTTCCTTTATTATTCTTTTCCCCTCTTAATATTATTACTACTATTTTTGTATTCTGTCTTTTGCCTGTAAGAGTAGCCTGGCAGGCCTTCTCGAGTAAATACCAACCCTGTGTCTACAGCAGCCTCAGCAGCAGCTAAGTCTAGACAGGGTTTCCTTCTTTCTGTTTATTTTTCTTGCTATCAGAGCCCTGATGTGTACGTTTTGGAATGCTGGAGTAGCTGCTTCATTTTTATTCCTTCGTCTCCCCTCCCTCGTCGAAGGGGTGGTGGAACCTGACCAGATGTCTAACAAACCCCACTTGCTAGCGTGTCTGGCTCTGTACGTGACTGACCAATCATCGCACGAATTGCCAAGTGTTTTTTTTTTTATACCTCTGACAGAAGCATACAAAACCTGGACTGTTTCTTAGCACAAAGATTTTTTTCTTTTCTGCCTATTTAATGGTGTTTCCTCAAGCTCTCCAGACCAGATGTTCTGTGCTGTATCAGAACCATAGGCAATTTAACAGCTTTATAGCCTCCCCCTCCCCAAACACTCACAGTTTGCCATATCTGGCAGACTTGCATATAGTTTCCAGCTGAGAAGTAAATGTAACGTCCTGAGTATCTGTCAGAAAAAATACTAATGAATACGATCAATCTTATGAGCTGCCCCAAAATTGTTTCAGTATGTTAACAATTGGATTACAGTAAAGAACAAGTTGTTAAAGTATACTTATATTGGCTGGAAACATTGCATCATCAGACCTTGATGAATTTTCCACTTGTTTCAGTCTATTTTGGTTTTCATTTTATCACCGATTGCTAAAAGTTTTACTGTGTTAAGTTTCAGACAACATGAATGTTAACACAGCTTTTATTCTCATGTTGGCATGCTTCAGCCGTTATCATGCTGCAAGTGTTAAGCTTCTTTGTCCTAGGAATGTAACAGTTTGTTTAGAAAACTTCCCCCTAAATTCAGTAGTGTGTCAAGGCAAAACTAATCTTTTTATGTACCAGTTACATTGGTTATGCACGAAGCAGCAAGGCAACTTGATCTGAATTACCTTATTGCTACTCTAAAATTACCTTTTTTTGGTATAAAATGTAGTTTAATGAATATTTTAATTTACTGCATAATGACTGGAGGGAAAAATCTTTATTTAAATGAGGTAGCTCCTGCATAAATTTTGTGAGTAGTGCATAGGAAAGAAAAGAAAATGTGAATTAGACATTTAATGGGGAAATAGTGTTGTGCGTAGAATGGGTCTAGATCCCCCCCATGTTCTTCAAGTTAAGTTTATTAATTAGCTTCACTGTATATAGTTGGATGTATTCTATATTTCAGTACAACAGGTTTTCTTCCACTGTAGTATCTTGTCTTTTGTGTTGGTTGTCTTAATTTTTTTTTAATAGGACTGCTTCCTCCTCTTTGTGTCATTCAGATATAAAAATAAAAAAGGCAATCTGGGGTTAGTAATAATATGCTTCCTCCATTTTAAATTATAGATCCCATTAAGACTGCCCAAGGATCTTTGTCACTAAAGGCATATAGGCTGACTCCCAAACTGATGGAAGTTTGCAAAGAAAAAGACTTCTCTCCAGAAGCGTAAGTAATTTAAAAGAATGTTTTCTTATAGGTTTTTCTGGATTATATTGGTGACAGAAGGGTACACGGGATGATGAAATACTGTATTTTAAAACCTCATGTAATAGTGTGTGCTGGGGAAACTGGACATACGTGGGTAGCGATAGGTGTGCACTGGATACAGTGGGCTGCGAAGGCATGAAAGTCCACGTTAGAGCATCTAAGTAAGGGCTGAAGTGGTGGAACTTGAACTGATTTTGGAGATGATCAGCGGGGTGGCTGTGGGGACTGCGGTGGAGATAGCTGTGTCTGGGGACAGAGTCAGGAATATATAAAAAGAAATGGAGAAGGGGAAGTAGCTGGTCTGTCTTTAAGGTCTTTTTTTCCAGAAGGAAAATTGATCAGGTATTCTGGAATAGCTGTTCTTCTGTATTTATTCCAAATTAACTCCCCCGTGTGGACGCAGTCTTGTGGAGTAAAGGTGGATAATTACTCTTGTTTCAGAAGATTAGCCACTTGTGATAGATGTAGGCCTTAGCTGTCATCTTTTTCTTCAGACAGCTTGGTGTTCAAAGGCAAAAGCACAAGCACTTGTGAAAATTTCTTCGCTGAGGAAAAAATGGAATCATTTTACTGCTTGATGTCTAAACATAACATTTCCATGCTGAACAAACAAATCTGTGCTAAGTCAAAAAAAAAAAGGGGGAGGAAAAAACCCCCCCCAAACCGGGGGAAAGGCAAAAAGCGAAAGTTTTGTTCTGAAATCCAATATGAATACAGAGGAGTTAAGGATATATTTCTGCAGAAAGTTATACATCGTGCCTTTCTTTCCAGATTTTATGAAAGGTATTGCTATCTACTATATTATAAAGCAATGACAGTATTTTTTATATGTATATTGTAAATAAAACAAAACACTGGAACTTTGTATTTTAATATCCACACTATTTTGTCAATTTAATTTTTGGTCAGTAAAAATTGTAATTATTTGCCTATTGAGGAAATTGTTTTTCATTGTAGCAGTTACAATTTTAAAGATATTTCAGTGTCATGTGGTAACTAACTCTTCACTTCTATTTAAGAAACCCTGATGGCAGGGAAATCAGTAAAATATTTTGGAAGGGGCAGAGTTAATCCTGTCAGTACAGTCTTTTTGCTGGAGGCTTTTTCATGTAAGTAATGTATTAGCAAGCAAAGCGGCTGCTTGACTTCTGAGAGTTTTTCCTAAAGCAGCTTTTCTTACTCTTTGTAAACGTGAGATTTTGTCATGCAAATGCTCACTTACCAAAACTTGACTCTTGTTTAATTGTGGAACTATGAAAATCAAGAGGTTTTTATAAAATTGCCAACTGTTGGAGCAGCGATTCAACAAAAAGAACAAGAGAGTTATATGGTTATATTAATCCATATTTTAAAATTTTTTTCACAGCTTGAAAAAAGCAAATATTGCTTATGAAAACATGTTTGAAGAAGTGCCCATTGTAATTAAGAATTCATACCTGATCAATGTGATGTTGTGGGAGCTGGAAAAGAAATCTGCAGTAGCCGATAGACATGAATTGCTCAGTCTGGCTAGCAGGTAAGTACTTGTTACAATAATGGATGTATTTTTATTCGCTTTCCCAAACCACAATTTAACACCTTGGGTGAAATCCCAGTCTCATTACAGTCCATGGAAGCTTTGCCTTGACTTTTAATGGGGTTAAGACTTTACCCTTCATTTTCTTTTGCTGAAGGAAAAACTGCGTGATAAAAGTGTAGCATTAGTTTCAAGGACTAATTTCAGTCTGTAATCCGCATATACCTGTACTGCTTGAAGTGTATAATCTTTTCAGTAGTGTGTATGTCTTGAAGAAAATAATGGCATTCAGAAAAGCCAGGCAAATAGATCTGGAAATAAAAATTGGTTTTGTTAAATATTCCTCAAGTAATTCTATAAATTATTTGAATAAAAAAAAAATAATCACATTTGTTGTACTGTGGTAGCAGGATGCATTTGAAAATGAAATGAAATAAAATAATAAAGCCTCTGTCTGAGAAACTGGCAAAAACACTCAAAGTCATCGTCATGACAGCCAGCATTATGTTGGAAACTGTTTAAGAGTTTCTAGAATGATCTTGTCATAACTTTTAATCTTGTAGCACTTTGCCCTGAAAATGCATTTATGATAATAAAGTGGGCTTGACCTTCAGCAGTATGTTTATAAATTTGGTGGTGCTTAAATCTTATACAACACAGTACAGTTGATTGGGTTATTATTGGGCCGATCAAAGTAACCAGATACACAAAATGATGCAGTATCTTGTTGCACGTAGAAACTGGGATGTATTAACTAGTAGGTTTTTGGAGTGTTAACACTTTCTTTTTATGTCAAGGTATTGTCTGCCAAGATTCTGAGTCCCTCTGACAACCAAGTTAGCTGATGAGCTGAATACTAGTGGCGTCTTTTATTTTCCCTTTTTTCCACCCAGACCACTCCCACTCCCATCATGTAAGGCTGTTGTTAATGGATCCATATTGTTAGCCATCCATATATTGCCTGAGTTAGCAGGAATTTTCCACTCTATTTTCTTTACTTGATCTTACATGGATGTATTGAGTGATCTGATAGCTTTTGGAAAAACACGTACAGGGTTGAACTCTGACAGGGAATTTACAAATGTCACAAGAGATACTTAGTCAATAATTTTGTCTAGTAAAGTTGTGACTTTGCACCTTGGAATTAATGAAGTGAAGACTTTTTGCCAAAATATTCAGTCTGCATGACTGCAGGTTTTCTGTCAGGCTCTTTCCTTGGTCAAAGGTCACAAAGCTGTTACCATTGGAGAGGGTGGGCACTGGAGGTAGATGATGACAGTGATTCTTCATGATCTCTGCCACTTTACTGTGAAAAGGTGGATGGTGCTGAGGATACAGCAGGTTTCCAGGTGACCTGACCTCATTGCCCTTCATTGTTTTTATGGTTTTGCTCCTGTAAAAAGGGTTGGGATTGCCCAGCACCCTGGATCCTAGCACAGGCTGCTGCTAGTTCTGTGATACAATTGTGGAAATGGAAGTTAATTGGAACAGATCACAAACCACAGTTAAATTTTTTTCATCAGCTTTGCATCTTACATAGTAACTGTTCTGTACCACTGCCCTGACTCAAGATAAAAAAATAAGAACTGTACAAATTAATTTCTTTTCTGGAATGATAGAGTTAATAGCCTACTGCAAGACAGGCTTTTCTGTCAATCCTCGTATCACTGAACGGGATGAGAAGTGACCAAGAAAAATGTCAACACAAAAAGAAAAAGGAAACTGTCATTTTTGTATAGAAATGCTTCACAAGAGGAAAAAAAGGGAAAACTTTTTTCTTACTGAATCAAATTCTTTTCAATGGATGTTTTCTTGCTGCATTCTTGACAATGACACAGGTGGAACTGGATTCTTGATAAACCTGGTTAAAAGTGCCTTTTCAATTAAATGTGTTTCTTTGAACTTACCTGGTTGCTATCCTCCATAGTGGCAGAAATTTCTTGAGCTTATTCAAGTCTAGAATTTCCTATTAATGGGAAATTAGACAGATTCATCAGTTTTCAGAGATACTTTTGAATTATGTCTCCTAAACTGACTTTCCTGGCAGCATTCTTCTGGCTCACCTGGTCTATTTGAGAAACTTAAGGTGCTTAGTTTGGTTTGAAGGAGAGAAAGTTTGGGAAATTACCCCAATGGGTTTATTTGCAGGGTTTTGTATGTGGATTTTAAAAAATAGTTGATAGTTGCTTTTAGTTACCAGTCAAGTTACATTCAGTGATAACTTACATCAAAATAACTTGGCAGCTGGCAAATTAAAACATTTTAATGCTTGTTTAGTCAAGGTAGGGTGATTTATACTGCCTGCTGAAATATTTAACTAGTTTTTACTTGAATTCAACTAGGAAGATTTCTCTGTCAAAAAACATATTGCCTGAAGTAGGGGAGTTCAAGCCTACGCTATCCTGGAGTTCTGTTTTCACTTTGCATTTCCTTATTTTTGTCTTGGAATAGTTGTGGCTAAAACATTTCAGATACCAGCTTTTAATTTTGGTGCATATCCTCTTAACTTTGCTGTTGTAGAAACTTTTTTTTTTTTAGGGTTTTGGGTTGGTTGGGCTTTTTGGGTTGGTTTTTTTTTTTTTGTTCCTCTGGGAGCATCCCTGAAACTTTTTTAATCTTCTGAAGCAAAGGTTTTGGCAATGAAATTATTTACCCATTGTTCCTCTACTGTGGAGAGTTTGTTTCATCAAGACTCTCACATGTTCAGCCACCCACCTTTTCAGAGTTTGAGGCTGTACCTATTCAGGCTACTTTGTACTGTAATATCCTTCTCTTTTTGAAGTACAGTTGTGATAATTGTATAGAGTAGTTCACTTTTTGGGGCATAAATTTGTGTTTCTCTTGTGAAATCTAAATTGAGTGGAATATTCTAGGGAAAGAAGTTGAAGGCAAAATAGCACAAGGCTAGCAAGTAATAGCAAGTAGAGGCCTTTTGCTCAAACTGTTATTCTCCTGCTACCCTTAAGGACCAAAATGTCTTGAAGACCTTGGAGTACTGCCAGTCTTTTGATAGAGACTCAAGAATTAAAATCCTGTCAGATAGTGTTCCAGATCTTCAGAGAAATAATTACAACCAACTTTCTCATTCTCATCCATCTCTTCCCTATTCTATTGATGATCTAGTTTAAATTAAAAAAGCTTTTTTGTGGTCTAGCTTCATAATAGGGTTGTTCTATAATATCTCAATTTGTCTCAAGCAATTTTTCTAATAGTGTGCGTCAGTAGAAGCAAACATGTGCTGAACATTTACTGCAGTAACATCTACTTGGCAGATACATTTTTCAAACATCACATGCAGTATTTTTGCAAAAGTGACATAAGGATGGTTACTTTGGCTTTTGAAAACAATATTAACCTTTATACATTGTACTGCTTATGCAGAAATCTCAATGTGCTTAACGGATTATTAAGATAATTATGAAAATCTCTAATTTGCAGATGGGGGAAGCTGACACAGAGAGGGTAAATGTGTTGCCCAAAGGCACACATCAAAGTCGGAGTAGAAAAGAGAATGGAGCTCAAGACTCCTGACTTACATATCTCATTCAAACAGAATCCTCTTAAAAAGAGCACAGGTTAAACTTGAGCTGAAACGCTGAGATGTAAACAAGTTCTGCTAAGCGGTGGGAACGTTCCTTAGAAATACTTAATCAAAAAGATGTGCTTTGCCCAGCAGTACTTCTCTAATCCACCCGAAGCTGTTCTCACCAGGAGAAACGCTGCACAGGGTGGCACCTTTCCCAAAAAACAGTGTCTCCGAGGGGCCTCAGTACAGCTGATGGAAAGTGGAAAAGCAGAGCAGCAGATATAGCATTTTCTTATGCTTCCTCTTTCTGCTCCCTCTTCTCATCTTCCTTAGCCAGGGTGCAAGCAAACTAGAATAAAATGAATGAGTGTGTCCATTTTTATGGCACTTGTGGGCAAGTTTAGCAGACCATCTTTTTGGACACCTTCAACCCAAAAGTATTTTACCCAAAAGTTAGGTGCCTGGGTACAGCACCTTGATTCCGATCTTGGAGTCTGGGTACCTCTGCTTCCTTCTGGGCCAGCAGACATAGGTAGGCTTTTCTCCAAAAGTGCAAGCAGATGCCCATGAGCCGTACTTAAAGACAGTTAAAACCAATGAGCAGGACACGGGGAGCTGAGAACGATGTGAATTGCTGCCTCTGAAGCTTTGGTGTCTGATTCAAGGCTGGATTTTGGGTTTTTCAGACCTTTAGCAAGTGTGTGTCTGGAGTCCTTTCCTGATTAAGGATGCTGAAGTAAATGTGGGCTTCATGTGTAGTTCCACATTATGAATCCTACAGAAGCGGAGCCAGTTTGAGGTTCCAGCCCCAGCTGCTTGCATCATTCCTCCCTACTACCCTCATTTCATCTCTACACCCCTCCCACCTCAAAGATTTTTATTCCCTCATCTGTTTCAGAATATGACTGTACAAATAGCTTTGTGGAATAGTCTGGTGGAAAAAGTCAGGCTCCTGCTCTTCCCTTCCAGCCTTTCCCTCAGCCTTCCTGGGAAAGAAAAAAAGAAAAAGAAAAAAAAAATAAAGAAAAGAAACCCCAACAGAGGGTGTTTTTGCATTTACAGTAGGCTATTTCACTGAAAGAGTTTGAAGTGTGCCCACGCAAACAGCTGAATCCATACAGCTGAGAGTGCTGTAATGCTTGGGCAAAGAGGGAGGGAGAAGCAGGAAGATGCTGATGCTGGAACCTCTTAAACTTGGTTTGCTGGCAGCAGCAAACTGCACCATTGCTTACCTTCAAGTATAACTGCAAAGTGAGGCTCTGGTGGTAGGGGCATTCCATCCAGAGCAGAGAGGCTTGTTTTCGAGTCTCTTAGCCAGATTCCTATCCCAACAAGGTGCCCACATGTAGTGAGTGATACACACGTTTAGTTAGTGTATAGTTGTTGCTTTCTCCTTCTGGGGATGCTAGTCCATAACACCACCAAATGCAAGGCTCACCAGTGGGAAGAACAAGACGGCAAGAACCATGACCATGAATCATCTGCAGATTAGGCCACTCTGTTCCCAGGTTTCTACTTCGCACCCTCAGAATTATTTGACCTTTTTATTTGATAATTGTGAAACAAGGAATCAGAAGTAATCCACATGTCAAAGACTTGATTTCATATCTGCCCTTTGGGGTGAAGGATTATACCCCATAAAGTATAAGGCTGTTACAGCAAAACTGCACGGCACAAGAAATGGCTTGGCAGGCTATACTTTTTAGTCTGTTTTTTTCCTAAACAGACTTTGACAGTTTCCCTTCAACAGTTTGTATGCATTTGTCCTTTTCTAGCATTTTTTATTATGTCATCCAAGCTACACAGATAAGTCTCAAATGGTACATTTCTGGAAGCTTTACACGTCACTCCCTACAGGTTCTGGTGATAACAGTTCTGGTGAAGGAGTGTGCTCATTGGATGTGTAAGAATCCACATGACAGATATTTTTTAACTGTCCTAACTGCAGGAGAGGCTCCATTGTGTGTGTTTTTCTCTTATTATCAATATTTTTCACCCCAAAAGAACAGTCCTCATGTGAGGACTTTCTCATGCTTAGTGTGATAGCAATTCTGCAGCTGATATTTTTCTTCTACACAAAGATTCACTGGTACCTGAGGTGTGGTGGTCTCTTGGTGCTATCTTAAGGTGGAACTATGTCTTTTAGTTCAGTTTAAGAGCATGCTCAGATCATTATCATTGAATGATCTCAGACCTGACTTGTTTCAGATGAAACTAAACTGAAAGTATGCTTTAAGAGGATACCTGCTGCGGTTCAGCCATTAATGGGCTTTCAGATCACTAGACCATATCGGAACTAGTGATAAGAAACCCCTCTGGAACACATGTAGCATTGACATTGGTTTCTCAGCAGCAGCTGTTTTGCTTAATAGATCTGTTCCTGTTGGTCTATACTACTTGCCTATCTAAATGTAAACTCAATTAAATTGACTCTCACTGAATCAGCTGACTGAAATGCATCCACGGAAAATGCATTTTCTTCATTACTGATGCCCTTAGAACAACAACAAATACAAATGCTGAGCTCCATGTTGTCTACATTTGACTATCACAGAGCCTTGTAGGAAGGGAAATCTTGACAGGATATGATCAGCATTTACTGGCACCCATTTTTTAAATTTTAAATTTTTAGTTTGTTTGTTTCATTGACACACAGGGGTCATTTGGGTACCTAGCAGTGAGATCTTCAAGATCTGCTGTAGGGGAGTCTGCAAGGTAAGGAGGTACCTAAAAGTCTTTGGGCTAAGTCAGTCTATGATGAGCCTTATGGGCTGGAGCAATGCAATTTAACTTCCTAAAACTTGCCAGAATGAAGTTCAGATGAACAAAACTTGCTTAAACATTGTATATATACACGTTTTTGCAAATTACTTCCTATTGGTCTTTTCTATTTTTTTATTTTCTAAGAGATGAAGCAAAAAAGGGTATCAACCACGTAAGAACTGAGGAAAAAGCTGATCCTGTATTTACAGCATACTTATCACTTCATGTCTCCGTTCACATCTGTTTAAGTTATCTGTTTTTAGCTTTTTGTTTCCCTGGCAATGAGAGCAAACATTATATTACTGCAGCATCTAACAATAACTCTCTGTTTCTGTATTCTGCTGTACTAAGCTGGTCCCAAAGAGATTCATATAAAATCATTCTTTGTATCCAGCTATGTTTTGTATGGACATTATCTGTAAAATAATTGTGTATTCCTGATGCCCACATACCCTGCAAGGCTATTAGTGTGTACCTACATAGGCATTTCTGATAATATCCAGTTCTAACACCAACTCTGTATAATATAAACTCTATAAAAAGCTGAAAATATGCATTCCCCCCCCCAGCCCTCCACCATGGCAATAATCCACAGTTCTAAATATCATGTGCTTGAAATGTTCAACAAAAAAAAAACCCAAGAAGTTTAAAAGCAATTATTACAGTAGTGCCTTTCTTGCTGCTGTGTAGCTGAAGTCCTCCTTACCATCTGCCCCTCTATGCAACTGGAATATAAAACTTCGGCTTGTAAATAAATTGTGGTCTGAAGTTACTGATAGAGACTTCTGTTGTAAGCAGAGAGCTCAGCTAGTGAAATAGCTCTTCCTTGTACTCATAACATAAGGATGTCTTTAGCTACGTTCTTGGCAGGTATCCTCTAATGCCTCAGAATGTTACCAGCTTGTGTCTCCAGCTATGAGTTCTATGGATTTGAGGAACAATTTACACTTCAAAGGGGATGTGCGTATTATGTATGTGGTTCCCTTTTCACTTCACGCCTCTCTCTTCCAGTTAGTTTCCCCAGTCCACAGGCTGTAGGATGGCAGGAATGCATTGTAAAAGGCAGAAAGAAACTCAGATAATGTGGAGAAATAGGGACTGAAGGATATGGTTCTGACATACAAGTGCACCAAACTTTTTATCTGAAAGAAATTCTCATGAATAGTAGTGGATTTCAGTTGAGGAGGAGAAGGATGGAGTTAGGTTATTGAGTCACTGGTCTTAAGCCAAGCAGGATTGGGGAAGGCTTAGATCACAGCAAACAAATCAGCTTCTGATCAAAGGGATCAATAGAGAGCAGTAAGTATCCTTCTTTCACTGCACTACCCTGTAAACACAATTCAGGATGAATACTGTCTCCATGGGCACCAACCTAAAAACTTCCAAAACTTTGACTTGGAAGCTATACCTTAAGTTGAACATTCCTGCAAAATACTGAATCCTTTGCTAAAAATGGTTACAATAAAAGTTGTTTAACAGACTGGGTTTGTCCGGCCAAGGCAGTAGATCACATAAGTGGAACTGGACGCACCCAGCCTAGCTGCTTCCATATTGCTCATGGTATGGAATGTGGAGCTGGCTGGACTGGACGCAACACTCCTCTCAACAGCTAAGATCAAGCAATGTCTGCTGAACTTCCAGGCATGGTTTGATAGGCTAGCTAATGAGATGGAGTTTGTAACTATCCCTACAAAGGGATAGTTAAATATTTGTGAAAAAACTAGCAGTAACCTGAAACCAAATTCTTTGAATACATCTCCTGGAACGTTGTTCCAGGTTGCATGTCACAACAGCATCAGACTTTTCCTTTTAAAGGTTTGACCTGCATCTGTAATAAGGCATTGTCTTTTCATAACTGGGAGGTTCCCTGCAAAGACCAAAACGCTTAAATATGATATTTGCAATGTGGCAAAGATGATAGAGGAGGAGAAACCATGTATAATGTCATCAAATAAATATATGAACAAAGATAACCAGGAACTTAAAAATTTGCAAACTGTGTCATTAGTGCTGAAATGCTGGTCAAGTGACTTGATTTGAATTTTAAGTTTTAATTTTTAATAAATTCAGTCTTTCAGTAATGTTTCTTTTATTTCAGTAATCACCTAGGGAAGAGTCTGCAGCTGCTGATGGACAGAGTGGATGAGATGAGCCAAGACATTGTTAAATACAATACGTACCTGAGGAATGTAAGCAAACAACAGCAGCAGAAACACCAGGTTGGTAACATGGAAAATCTCAATGAGAGGACATTTTTGTTCTCCACAAAATATGTTTTGGGTGGTGTTACCTAATACAGATGAATTTGAATCTAAGCAAGATAAAATTCTTACAGGAACATATCCATTTAGTAGATTTATAAAATGTGCTTGTCAGTGGAGATTCACTGACAGATGGATTCACTTCTGCTCACATGATGTGTGGATTTGTCTTTCTTTGCTATTTTACATGCTTAGTGATAAGCCAAAAACATTGATACGTATATGCTGTGGACACAGGGATTAGAGATTAAGTAAATGAAATAGCTGAAACTACAAGTGAATTGTTCCAAAACAAACTGTTCTTAATATCATCACACGTAACCATGAATTTAGAAGTAAAGAAACAGTCCATATTTAAAAGACAGCAAACTGTCCTCTAACCAGAAATGACATTTCAGTCGTGTTTTGTATCAGTACATAGTGATACTGATCAGGTTATGCTGACTTAATTCCTGATGCTGAAAAACCTCTTTAAAATCTGAAATAGAAAATCTAAAAGTAGAGAATACTGAGAATACTGTCTCTAGGTGGGCCTGCCTGAGCAGTGTACTTGGACAAGGTGACCTCCAGGGGTCCTTTCCAACCTCAACCATTCTGTGATTCAGAGATGGTATTACTTTATTTGCTGTTGCTGCATTTGATAAAGCAGTACTGTCTCTAATTATAGAAGAATGCTGGTAAATTGGAAAAAAGCACTATGAGAATGATTTAAAGCCTGGAAAGCAGATCTTAGTGAACGCAATTCACTTCATGTGATAAATTAAGTTAATGAGTGACTTGCTTACTCAAGAAGTACCTGCGTGAAAAATGAATTTGAACTCTTTAATCTAGCAGACAGAGGTACGACAAGATTTAGTATCGGCCAACTGAAAGTGGGCCAGGCCATTTTAAAAATAAAATATTGCAGGTATTGCTACACAAAGTAGCTAATTATTAAAAAGAGCACCTGTGGTTCATGTGAAATGTTTCATCACTGACTATTTTAAAATCTAAATTGGTTTTTTTTCACTTAAGTAAAGTGTAGCTTGAACGGGGAGTACTTTAGAGAAGCAGCACGTGATTACTGGTCTCTCCTGGCTTTGTAATTCCTGAGGACATAGAAGCTTCATGCATGTTACCTTCAGAAACTTTATTTTCCTTTGCTGCCTAATTAGAGTAGAAGGATGGCATCCACTTCAAAGGTTTTGGTTAATAACAAGGGGATCTATTTATTTTGAAAAGCAGAGCAAAGTAGGTTCCATGGTGTCTCACTTAATTTCTTTACTAACTATAGCTGCTTTAGTAGTGGCTCATTGCAGCATAGTTAGTGGTCTTAATTTCATTTTAAAAATGAAGCAATTGTGATTAAGAGCAAGCCATTTCAATAGACAATAATAGGCAGACTGCTGAGAAGTGAATGGGGTGATGCAAAGAAAGAAGAACTACATGCAATTCACTTACAAATAAGGGCATTTAAGATTTTATTTTTAACATTGTCCAAAAACATGTATTTGTCACTACTACTGGAAAAAAAATTAGACCATTTGAGTATGCCACCAAGCATGAACTGTTTTCAGACTCTTATGCACAGATACATTTAAGTAAGTGACAGAAAACACCCTTTACTCTATAGCCTGTTTATTTTAAAGATTTGTGTGTGTGTGTGTGTGTGTGTGTTAAATATGAGGGCTTCAACAGACAAACCTTACAACTAACTCCTGGCTGTGACATATAGTATGAAATCTCACACACGTGTTTTCGAATGTATGTAGTTCTGCAAGAACAAATGTGTGTCCAATAGCTGAAGAAATGGACTGCCTTGACTTTTATAAAGCTTGAGTAATCTACGTGGCAAAGGGAAGCTCTGAACACAAATGTGATTTTGGTGGATTTTTTTTTATTTATTTTTTTTTAAATTTTTTTATAGCAGAATAATGTCTATAAACTGCTATTCCAATATATCCTCTGGTAACCCACAAAGGAATGACATCAAAGTTGCAGAATATCTACCTAACTGGAATGGAGAAATGAACTTTGTTTCAGCCACTTCTTTTTTTTTTTTTTTCTCAATTTAGAGTTCATGTTTTTTGGCTTAAAATACCTTGTTTAATCAAGTTCTCTTCCCCTTTCACATTAATATTGTTTTGACCTTTAACTTGCATAAAATTGAGTAGTTCTGGTTTGTATAACTATTTGAGGTAATGACTTTTCATACCTACATATTCCAAACTTGTTTTCCTTTTTTGCATGGGGAAATGAAGGCCTTTACCTGCTATGCTGTATTCTTTCCATCAGATACAGTATGTATCTCTATGAAAAAAGCTTTAAGATTAGCCCCACCACCTCAGTACCAGTGCCTCACTTATCTAAGGTGCCAGCTTGGGGTGGGGAAATGCTTGTTACCAGTGAATCGAAAAAACCTGTGAACTGCATTTGCGTTATTTGAAATAAAGTCAGTTGCATTGAATAAGTATAGTTTTTAAAATGTACTTCCTGGTGAGGTAAAAAGCGTTTGAAAAGAAAAACGTGTTGCTGCTTTGGAAGGCCTGTTGCATTCTGTTTCTATTGCTTTATGTTCAGTACCAGCAGAGACGTCAGCAAGAAAATATGCAGCGTCAGAGCCGAGGAGAAGCCCCTCTCCCTGAGGAGGACATCAATAAACTTTTTAAACCACCACAGCCACCTCCAAGAATGGAGTCACTCCTTATTGCAGGTAATGTTCTAGCAACCCCTCCAGCATGTTTCTTCATATATGAATGTTAGCTTTGAAAAAAGTGCAGCTGTTACCTTAGAAAGCATCTTAATTCTTCATTACCTTTGCCATTATTGTGTGATATTTTCACATTGGTAGTATTCAAAATACTCTGTCCTTTTTTTGGTCAAAGGCAGTGTTTTCAGCTTGTGATCTACAGCCCTAGTGTCTGCAGTATTTAAAAAAGCAAACAAACAGAAAAACCCCAATGTTATTTCTAGCAGGCGGACCATGCCTTTGTTAGAGAGTAGGCTTCCACACAGGAGAATTTTAAACCATCTAGATAAGTAACAGGGGCATGTTACCTATGCAGCTATAAACATATGTAGTTCATTGAAAGCAAGATGCTGGTTTTATCAGAATGGCTGCACAAAGCATTAAATATGTGGAGACTTTCTCCCTTTATTTCTTATTTTACCATGGTACCTAGGTATTCTAAATTTGAAAAATGCCATGAGAAAGCAAATCATTTAATGGTAGCAGGCTTTTGGGCTCAGTTAGCTATCGTCTTGTTTTGTTCTGAGAGAAAATGAAACCAAAGTCCTGGTAATTTAGTCTCCAGAAAAGAGTGCTTTGACACTTTAAAAAAAAAAAAAAAAAAAAAGTGCATTTGAACTACCACTCTTAAATTTTGGAGTGACCAAGAGATTATTGTTTTAATATTAATACTGTTTCACACCTCTAATAAGTGCTGCTTCTAGAAGAAATTGTGTTCTTGATTTATTATTCCTTACAGAGTCTTTAAAAAACCCTACTGTTTTGATATTTTTTACCAGTTAATGAATCCTAGCAGCATTAAAGTAGTGAAATATTCAGCTTTAGCATAGCTTAAAATGCAACGGAAGTGTGTATGTGTGTACACTTGTGTTCTATCAAAGTGAGAGCTTAGGATGAATCATTTCTTAGAGGAGGACTTAAAAACTAATGTACTTAAAGGAGAAAACCAGTTTTCAGCCAAAGCACTCTTTTTGCTTGTTCTTTTATCATAGTCAGGGGAAGAATTGAAAGAATCCACTTCAACTTAGATGAAGTAAAGTTTGTGGATAAAGAATAAAACTTATCTCTTTTGTCTCTGAGGCATTTAAAAACTTTTCAAATAGAGCATTGAATTGAGAGTTTATTGGCCTTCTAAACAGTCTTAATTTTGCTTAAACTGGCTTAATGTTTTGCTATTCCTAGCTAACAAGGGAAATAACTTGTAGCAATATGTATATAAAAGTGTTTTGATGGGTATGTTTGATTTGTAAAGCACTGACAAGTTTTCATACCCTGATGATTTTTGAAATAACTGCTGAAGTGAAATATTAAGAGGAACAAAAGGCTGGCAAAGTGTCAAACAGGAGTACCACAATTTTCAATCTGTTACTGAAAAATATTTGTTACAAATATTTTAATACAACAGCAGATGCTTAAGAACTGAATTGAAATTCAGTCTTGCAGTATTTTTAGAGCAACTAAATTGAACAATTAATGTTATTAAGATTCCAGTACAGTAGCAAGCATTGTTTATTCTTTTTATTGTCATATGTCTCTTTAGAAATTGTATGTAGTAGATATTTAGGAAAATTAAGGGAGTTTGAGCATACTAGTTCACCTATCTGTTTAGTTTCTTCCCAAACTATTTGGAAATACTGAAAATGTAAAAATCCTAAGTGTAGAGTAGTTCAGCTATTTTGATGACTCTCTAAATCCTGAATCATTCATGCACATTTGGCTTTTTAAAAACCGTGTTCTAGGATGTGTTTCTGAACTTCAAAACTGACAAGGGTTTACTTTTCTTTCCTATTGACAGGTCAAATTAATACCTACTGCCAGAATATTAAGGAGTTCAATGCACAGAACCTGGGCAAGCTTTTCATGGCTCAGGCTCTCCAAGATTACAACAACTGAAGAAACTTTGCTGTAGCCCTCAACAGGAAAAGCTATTTACAGCTTTATACTGTTCATGATCCTATTGGAAATTCAGTATATTGGGAAAAGAGTCTTGTAAAACAGAGTCACCTTGGTTTGTGTAGAATTCTCCTGTAAGAAAAATAAAGGCAAATTTTAATGATATTTTAGTATTTCCTTATTTGTTGGCCATATTGGATTGGAATTTTCTGTGGTTACTCAGGTTTTCTAAATGTTTGTCAGTTATTCATGTTTAGTCATAGCAAATAATACAGGTTTTGTTTAACTTGGAATCTGAATTAAAACCAAATTATTATAAATGTTCAGTATAGTTGACTTCACAGAAGAAATTTAAGATTTCCCAGTTTTGGTTGAGAGCTTAGAACCATAATGTGCTAGTCACTTGGAGCAGTTGCTCATTTTTATTTTAAAAAGGCCTACTGCAGTGGGCCCTCCATATATCTCAAATCTTTCAAAGCCTTCACATTTGGAACATACAAAACTAGTGTTATGTGGAGACTGATCCCCACCATATCACGTTAAGCTGTGTTCCCATTTTCTGTTGCTGTCACTGACCAAATTGAAATCCGGTGATGCTACTGAAGTAGCTGGGCTGGAGCAGCCAGTGTGATGTAAATGGGCACCATACATACATACTCTGCAATAACTTTCACATCTGGATGTGCCTTTATTCCTGAACTTGGGCTACTTATTTTTTTAAGAAGAATGTTAATTTAAAGGTTTAATATGTGACAACTTACAGATGTTACTGTCTTTTCTTTTTAACCTTGAGTTCTTTCATGCATATCATTGTGTAATGAGTACTGAAAACCTAAAATGGCTAAAGGACTGTGGTTTGGTCTTTTAAAATAAATAACGTCTAAATATGGACCTAGCACGGAATACTTCAGCCCCTAAGGTGAATGTTTTGGAAAGTCAGGAGTATGTGAAAACTGAGAGTTAGAATAAGAACTTATTCTATTCCAGTCTAAACTATAGTGATAGCAATATTTGTGTAAATATGGATGCAAATTTTCTTCAGCCTTCACAATTCTGGCAAATTGCTGGTCTGATCTTTAGCCTTGTAAACTTTGGGCACCTTTGTGCTAGCTTTTCATACAGTGAACTTCTCTGAAATCAAGGGTTAGTTAAGTATCCTGCTTCAGTGCCACTTGATTGAGTTTCATTTCCTATATGAATAATATTTAAACTGTGTTAATTTTCTAGTTTTCTGAAGGGCCAAAATAACCACCAGGGAACAGAACTAGAAGCACATGATTAGACTAAGAGGAGACATTTGAGATAGGAAAAAATTATCTTCTGGATAACTGGGAATGGAAGACTGATTCTGTACTGACTGTATGTAGAAGGAAGCAGCAGTAACGTTATACATACTAGAAGGTCTGCAAAGGAGGTGTTAGCAAAATAAATGCTTGGAAGAGGTTAAAAACAGCTTGTGTGTTTTGGATTAGTTCTTTTAGATTGAGGATGTAAATGCAAGCAAGAGGGCAGTAATATTCTTCTGTGCTGGAGTTTAACAAGATTGGTGAATGTTATCTAGCTAGATCAAGTGTGCAAAATGTCAAAGCCCATGACAACATATGGAAGACTTCAGCAGAGATTTGTGGCTTCTAAAGGTATGGACCTGTGTAAAGACAAGAGAATGAAATACAAAAGTAGGTGACTTCAGAGATGATTTGTCTGTCCTGTTCTGAATCACACTTTTATCTTCTGTTGTGGTGAAAATAATTAGAGGAAGCCTTCCTGAGTGAGGCAGGTGGAGTCAGTTGAAGCTGTTTGTAAATGAGATTCAACAGCTGTGGAGATTAGAAATGAAAAGGGATGGGACTGTGTCTCCATGCTGAGTTCAATGTGAGCTTTCCACACTGTCTTTATTCCTGGAACTTTGCTTTTATATGGTCTCTTGCTAATGTGAGTGAGCTGTCAGCTCGCTCACAAGAAGATAAGTCCTTTCATTTTCTAACTATCATAGCACTACCTAATTGGCTGTGAAAGGTTTTTCTGTATGCTAATAAAAATGTAGTGACATATGAGTTTTTAAAAATCATCTCTAAGGAAGTTAGAACTTCCTTTTGGTCAGCAGGCCTACTGTCATTGCAGAGGCAATCAAAGCCTCTGCCCAATGGTTGCAGCTCCATCATATGTCCCCAGGTAATGCGTATGCACAGAGGAGACACAATATGTGTGTACGAGAAAACCTTCCCTGCAGTCATTAGTTACACACTTAGTCCTCATCTAGCCATTGTCTCTCCTGTCACACTCCGAACCACACAGGTCTGCGTTGACATAACTGTTTTGTAATTGTTTTTTATTTGTGTGGATCTGTAATCCTTGTAAGAGAAAGTGTTACTTTGGAGTCTAGCTCTAACTGGCATCAGTCTTACAGGCAAGTCTTCTAAACTAGATGTGCAATTTTTTCAAAAGTGAGATTTGAAAGGGGAAAAAAGAGGATCATTCTATTATTTTTGATGCTGAAGAAAAACAGTGTCTCTTCTAGTTGGTCAGTACTTGGGATCTTCACCAGTATAGCTCCAATTTTGCTGTGACGTTTACTGCCTCTGTTTCACCATTCCTTGTAAAATGCTCTAACTGTACTGATAATCTGCGCCTTTGTGGGGTGTGAAGTGCCATCTCCCTTAACCGTAGCACCAGCTTGGTCATACTGCCATGGCTGCCTACGTACTCTGTCCTAACTCCCTTTTCACATATAGACAAAACATAAGGGCTTTGCTAGTGTAAAATGAGGTGGATGCAACTTGATCTTGCATAAATATAGTTCTCCTGTAATTCAAGGTAACGCTTTCCCTCAGGAGTCTCAGCAATGGATGGTGCATGCTTGTTCCACAACATGAAGTGGAATAGATTCATCTCAGCCTCTCTAGCAGTCTGAAATGTGTCTGGCTATACAGACACCCCTAAGGTTATCTTCAGGATAGGCAATAGGAAAGGATACTAAACTTTGGACCGTCTGCTTGGCTAACTAAGAAAACACATGTAATTCCTCAGATATGGTTAACTGCCACAGTTGTTATCAGAGAGGAATCCTTTATATTAATATGTAAGGAAAATAACACCAAATGGAAGAGCTGTTCTGTAATCCAAAGGTATTTGACATGCCTTTATCTCAATGTCAAGAGACATACTGGTATTCCTTTCTCCTCCTGGCCTTTTGAAAGTTGGACCAAGCTCCATCTGAACTATAAGCGTTCTGCCACTGCCTGCATGGAGCAAACCTGGGGTGCTTTCCCCAGTTATTTTACGTAAGGTTATCATGTCCTTTTCCCTCTCAGCTCCGCATGATATTCCCCCATATCTCTTTCACACGGACACATGAGTCTTTGTGTTTATGCTTTGCAAATTCCTGAGCACAGAGTCGTTTATTAATCTTCTTGTTGGTCAATATTGCCTGGGTTTTTTTTTCCTTCCGATGAATCTCCAGTGTGGCAAATCACTGGTGATAATCTGAGACGTCTTTAAGAAGCAAATGCTATTTAATGGTTCTCACTTAATAGTCAAAGGAGTCCTGGTGTTCTGTTAAGAAGTTGTTAGGAGCTGGTCATGCAAATAATATCACCAGCTGAAATATGTGCAGTGTGTGCAGTAAGAGGAATTGAATTGCTCTCTGTAGAACTGCTTCTCATCCAGTTTGCCAGCCCTGGGGTGAGAGCTATGTCCCTCATGATTTTCCATGTCTGTGCATTTTCTTCCCTTGGATTTTATGCTTCCTTTTAATTTTCTTCAGATTTTGCCCACAGCTTGTTGATTTTTAAGCAAAAAGAGCATACTGCTCTAAATGTAGTGCCTTCTGTCATTATGTGCTTTATTTTTCCATGAATTCTTCTGGAAAGCTTTATCTGCAGTTGGAAGGACGCTTTAATTTTTGTGATCTGAACATCAAATTCACGGTAGAAGTTTCAGTTGCTCTGTTGTCAAACATGGTCCTGGGTTCATCTTTTTAATGCCCCAGGTCTTCAGCTGCAGGGTTCTGAATGAATTGGCACTGCTCAAGAGATGGTGGTGCTGCTTCTTGGGGCTAGTCCAGTGGGAGTGATTCAGAAGCTTTTCATACCGACCTTAAAATTGGAAGGAGGGTTATACAAAGTTGGGCCAGTGTTTTATTTTTTGATCTTTTAATTGACAGAACAGATTGCTGTTGACTCAACTCATCATATGCTGAGTGGTAGCGAGCAGAGCTGTAGAGCATGTCTTTTTTGAAAGCAACAGCTTTGACTAAAACCTCCTTAGTGAGAGAAAAGTTAATGTCTTATTTCAATTAAAGCCAACATTTATATATGAAGAAGAAGGGCCAGATCCATTGTACAGTGTTATTAAAAGGCATTAGGGTGTCAGTAAAATAAGAAAGGGTAGAGATGTATTTTTCCAGCAGAAAGCTAAAGACTTAAAAACTCTTAAGATTAAAAGAATGTATGCAACAAGGATTCCCATTCTGGTTTAAATGATCAATTTATTAATCTTGCACCATTACTGAGGGTGGTGTTCCTTCAGTATTATACAATTCATCAAACATTTGATTTTTTTTTTTCTTCTTCTTCTGGGTTTGAGCAATACAAATTTAGTCTTATATGCAAAAATGTGTCCTGTTTTCATCATTCAGTGTGTGATTTTTATCTCTTACATCTCAGTAAAACTGATGGAGAATCATATCCAACAGGTTAGAAAGTTGAAAGCTGATTGAAAGATTCAGGGGTCTAATCCCACATGCAGTGTTTTCTTGTTTATGTATCCTGATGTTTGAAAGCAGATCAAAGGACTTTAAGTAGATTTTGTCAAAGAATTGGTTAATTGTTGTTCTTCCCAAATCTTTCACTTGACTTCCTTAACATTAGCAAATTTAATTATTAGCTTGCAGATTGCATCTAAGGCAAGAAAACATATTATATAGCTGGAATGCACTAGTTGCAACAGACTTACCTGTTTCAATATGTGGTAATAAATATTCCTGAAAGTCAAGTCCAACTAATAATGACCAACTTATGTTTCAGGAGAAGTAGTAAAGCAATATGATGATCAAGGCTAGTCTGTCTTACAGCAGATTATAATGCTTGAGCAGTTTCTGCTTTGGACCAAATCTATGACTTCTACACATATATTTTTATGTTTAACAAAAAAACCAACCTATGGTCATATTAATTGCTGTAGCATTTAACATAACCATAACACAGTAGTCAGGCAAATCTGTTGTATGAAAAAAATAGTTTCCAAAAAGATTAGCAATTATGAGCGTCAATGATGTTAACAACTTGTTTACATGGACTAGAAGTTCATATTCAATTTAATCATTTTTAAGGTCTCCTGTAGTCATTCTAAGACTATCTAGATTTCTCGTACAATTCAGGGGGGAGGAAACCCTTTCAATTTATAGAAGAGCACTTTCTACAGTTACATATGTGAAGGGAAGCACTCATGGACTTGCTTTCTTCTGGCTTTTTTGTCTTTTTAGTTCAGCCACAAATAGTTGTTCACAATGACTCCTACACGCAGCTGCCACATTATATCTTCAGCTCTCTCCAGGAGTTCCTTACTTGCCCTCTTTCAAGTGTCTGCTGGTCCAGCGCTCTACCTGGAGTGTCTGACTTCTGGCAGGCCATGCGAGTGGCTCTCCAGTGCTGCCTGCCCTCAGCCCCTCATGTGCATCTGACCTGGAACTTAAGCCATTCGGCCCACTGATCTATCCTCTCGTTGCACTTGGCCAATCAATTTGGGAGTTATCAGAGTGGAGTTAAGAGACTGCATGAAGTACAGGTGCTCTGTTTCTCCAGAAAAGCTCAACATAACCATTTATACTGCTATCAACAGCTGTGAGTAGTGCAGCACATGTGTGTGAAGAGGAAGCTCTGCAGATCTGGGTTCACGTGGACCACCAGAATCTGTCCTGGTGTGGATAACATAGACTGAAGTTGAGCAAACTACTTGGAAGTTAAAAACCCTCCCATTTGCTAATTGATTTTTCGCAAGACTTCAATGAATATTTAACGAATCTCCACTCTCAAAGGAAAAATTTTACTTGGGAAGGATACCCAGATGTTTCAATTTTATATATCTGTGGAGGAGAAATACATTGATTTATGAGAAGATAAGAGGGTTCTGAATAGAGCACTAAACCAGTCACAAAGTGACTGGATTGTGGCTGTCTGCAAATTACTCTGGCATAAAAGTCAAATCCTATAGCATTTGTTAGTGTGAATGTTTCTTAAGTCATCAGAGCTTTCACTGGATCACAACATTATTAGAAGAGACTCCTTTTGTATATTTACGGTGACTTTCAGTACTGCAAATAGTAAAGTGGTACAAATCAGGCATCTATTAGAAGTTTCTTGTCTCCTTTGTAGGCGGCTGCTTGGGAGAGTGGAACCTTTGCTTTTCCCTTACAAAGTGTAAGGAGGACTTTCCTCCCTAAAGGAGGTGAAAGGGAACCTGGGCTATAGGCTGAGCCATCCCAGAGGAAGAAATTACCTCCTTTACTTGCATGCTTTCCTTGTTACCACCTCTGCCTGCCACCTAGGCAATAGCTGTGAACTTGTCACTCCTGTCACTACAGTGTAAGTAGTGATGTTGGTAGACATAGGTGAATAATTTAATTATGTAAAGAGTAGCTCTTCTTGATATGAAACATATGAGCTTCACAGCGGCCTGACAGTGTAGACATGAGCCTAGTGAGAGTCCTGTGTCTAATCCTGGATACAGTAGATCCAGGTAAACACCCTGAGCAGGCAGGTCCTTGAATCCCAGAGAGCTTCACTCCTCCCATGCAGTAAGTAGCAATTCTGTCTCTTTGGTATTTTCAGAGTGTAAGCTCCTTAAGGCAGATGACATTAAAGTGCTTCATATGCTCAATCCAGCCCATGCTCAGCAGGTCCTTCATATCATTTGGAGAATCTAAGTATAATTACCTGATTATTACATCTTACAGAGAAAATAGAACATGATTAAGCCATTAAAAGCTTGTGTGCTGGATGTAACTAGATGAAGATTGCACTGACAATTCAAATTTTTCCTGTCTTTTGTGGGCTTAGATTTCCAAAGTTTAGTAAAGCAGATTTTATTGTATGAATCTGTGTAGACTGCCGTGCCAACTGTATTTTAAGGCTCTATTGGAAGCACAGTTATCCTTGCTCAGAGCTGAAAGAGTGGAAAGCAGCAGCACAGTGCAACTACCTGCTCTATGTACCTGAGAGCAGAGACGTGTCAATGGGCTTCTTTGCTACTTGCCAAACAGCAAAGCAGTGTTGAGGCCAAAATGTGTAGATGTGATGAACACTCCTAGCCTTGTAACCCTACCAGCCAGACTAAGTTGTTCTGTAGCCTCTTAATACTTGCTTTCAATTTCTTATGTCTCTTAATTCTGTAATTAGCTCATCATGTTATTTATTTTCAGCCATTCTCTGTGTTCTTTTTTGGCCTTCATCCTTGGTCAGTCTTTGAATTTTCAGCAGGGTGGTGATCAAAACTCTTGTTTTACTTTATGGAAGCACCACAGCTTTTCATGTGAAACTGTAGTTCCCCCCCCCCCCTCTGTCTTTTTTTTTCTTTCCCTTCTGTAACCTCAGTCTTGGAAATAGCTGAATCCCTTGAGCAAAAGCTTCCCAAAAAAGATACCATTAGTCAGACAGCTAACATCAGGAATGTTTAGCCTGAATTGTTCAAAGTTATCCTGAAGCAGAATATTACAATGGAAAATGTTAAGTAGCCTCCGCATAAATGTGGCTACTTGTGCTGCCATTAATAACCTTGGCCTTGTAGAGAATGTTCTTGTGCTAGCTAAATTAGATTAACCAGTAAATTTTCTCCATCTTTAATGTCTATCAGATTTAAGACTTCTGGGCTTAAGCCTGATGCCACTAAAGCTGACAGTAAACCCATGGATTCTGTGTGAACATGGACTTTTCAGGAATGATGTCAGAATTTTGTACTGTTGAAATCTGTGAGTATTAAGAATACAAGAATATAGACATTGCAATGCAAAACTGAAGTGAATAGTTTTCAGGCCAGACTTAAGTGTGAACAAGGATGTATATGGCATTTCAGTCAGTTTTAATGTTAGCTTGTAAAAAATTTTTAAGTATATTAGGAACATAGAAGTCCCCATAGCTTCTGGTAAAATTACATTTTTAATAATGTTGGAAAAAAAATCTGTGATGAGGGGTTCAATTCCATTTTTCTGAATGCTTCATATATCTGAAGAATTACAGCTCTTAGGAGAGCTTAATATAATATCTAAAGTCATATTGGTACTTAACGTTTTATCATTGTAGTTCTGCTTGCAGCCTCTGTGCCTTATCCCATCACCCTCAGATATGCTGTGGCGTTACTCAGATTTAAATAGCTTTTACCACTCTCAGGCAAGAAAGCCATTCCAACAATAATGTCTGCATTGATTGCTAAAAAACCTGATAATATAAACTGCTGCCCTTTTCAACTGGTGGTCATTTCCTGGTGCCCCTATTAAATCGCAGGTAAACAAGCAGCCTCCCAGGTCTCAGCTGGCATATTGAGACTCAGGCATAGTAATATGTGCTGTGCTCCTAAGTACAGGTGAGACATTTACAGATTGAAAATACTGAGCCATTTTGTCCTGTATTATGTACGTGCTAGGCAATTTTTTGTCTCCATGGAAGTCTAGAGTATCTTCAATGCAGTTTCATGTTGGTTTTGAGTTCCCAGAAGGAGATATTTATTTATTTATTTATTTATTTATAGCTAAATACTTCTGTGGCAGGGATGGGTCTGTCCAGAGCTGGCTTTGGGAGCAAGTAGCTCAGTGGGATGAATCTTTGCCTGAGATAACTCACCTCCCTGGACAGCTTCATTCCCCACAATGTGCCAGGGAGGTGAGAGGGTTCAGTACATCTGGAGTGGGAAGTCTGTGCTGCCTCCTCCCCAGTTTGAAAGTGAGAGGTGAGATGATGACTGAAGTAAAGAACTTTACTGACCATTCCTGGAAAGCAGGAGCCTGTTCCCAGCAGAGGAGAGCTGCTTACCCATAAAATGTGCAGGGACAGGAGTAACATCTAACCCAAAAAATAACAGGCTATCCAGCAACTCATATCCACCACACACAAAATTCACAGAGTGCTCATAATTGACCACCTTGCAATGTGATCGGATCAGCTACAAACAAATGTCTCTCTTTTGGATTGCTCTGCTATAGCCAAATGGGAGAACCACTCTAAAGCTTGTTTGGGGATGGGTTTAATAGCAGCAGTCTCATCTTGGTGTGTGTGGCTCTAATTGTGCACGTCCCATTAGTGCTAATGGAGTTACGCACCTGAAGTCCTGCACATGGAGATGAGACTATAAATCTTGAGTTACAACCTCATTAAAGTTGTTTATTTCATGTGTAATAGCCCTTTTGCCACCAGGATACCTTCATTCATTACTTTATTTGTCCCTTTGAATGAAGTCTCCTCATCTCAAGATCATAACTGCCTCTTCTGTGCCGTGCCCTGAGATGACCACTCAATACTTTTCACAATCTCTATTGCTCAGCATTGCAAAAAAAGCCAGGACCCATCTCCCAATAGATATTGGGGCCCTGATACAGATAACTTTTTTTTTAAAAAATGTTTTAATCCTCACCAATTTCTAGATTGTTTTTCATTCTAAGTACTGGAAGGTGCTGCTAGGCTATGCCATTTCTCAGCACAATTGACCATTACTTTTGGAAATCCCACTGTAGTCAGCACTTCCATACAAGCAGTGGAAGCAGGGTGCAGCAGCAGCTGGGCTTGTTCTGGAGAAGCTGTGTGTGTGCATCGAGGAATGAGCTGCTGTGGCACATGGGGTCTGGGGAAAAAGCTCTTAAATAAAAACTGGGGAAAAAGATAAAGTAGGAAAGTCAGGAGAGGACTGAGGCTTGCAGGACTCCAGAGAGCTGTTTACTGAAGAACAAGTGCCAACAACTGATAGGGTAAAAAGATGGGTTTCTCCAAGTGTCAAAGGTGAGCTCAGGTGAGTCCATTTATGAAAGTGTGTGGTTTGTGAACAGATGGAGTGTGCTGATGACCAGCAAACTACAAGGGCCACTGTGCAGAGGGCATGTCTGCTCCTATCCCACAGGAGGAAAAACCTCTGACGAATAGGTACCTCATCTTTTGTATCCATCTTATGAAGATGGATGCCTTTGTCTTCTGCTGTCTTATTGTCTTTTCAGACCTCAATCCTGTTTGTTTCTAGAGATTGATAAATATATATAGGTATAACTGGGCCTTTTCTTACCCATCACAAATAGTAGATGACAAAAAAAAAAAAAAAGGATGTTATGTTCTGATGGCATTTGATTTGAACTTCTTGTTTTTTCAGCAAGAGTTATTTTGTTCATAACGGTCATGGAAAGCTTTGCCATCTCCAGGCCAAGACTTCCCACAGCAGTTAAAATAAGTTGAGTGTCGATCACAGGTTGTCTTAAAAAGACAGGTTTGGCGAAGACATGAGGTCTGAACTCTCTAAAGGGGGTTATAACAAGTTTAATGGTTATTTGAGAATATTGGTCTTTTCTGATATGGAAGGGTCGAAAAACCTGCTTTAGGCCTGTGTTTTCCAATTCATGAGTGTTGTGCTTTTGACAGCAGGGACACTGAGGTTACAGGGCGGACTGCAAGGAAGCAAGTGCCTGTGCTTCAGCCAGCCCAGTATGTTGGAAGGCAACAGTGATGGGGATGCAGAGGCCAGCTCAGAAACAGGTTGTTTCAAAAGCACAGGTAGTAAGGTGATCATTAAGAGGACAAATATATTGAGTGGAAAGAACGCTGTGTGAAGGAAGCTGAAACTAGGTAGAAAGATCATGAATGTGACCAGACTGTAGCCAGTGATGAGCAGTCTGCTGCAAGTAGTTGAGCAATGTTGGTAAGATTTCAGCAGATGTGATGCTAAATGTAAACAAAATTGATGGAATAGGAAACTTTTTCCCAGGTAGTAGTTATTTCATTCACAGACGACAATTTTTTCTGGACAGTGTGTTCTCACTAGTTAGGTCTGCAAAACTTGAACCCAATCCTTGCACCAAGGGTCCTCTGTTCACCCTATCTCCTGGCATCATGCTGTATTGTCCAGTGACTGCCATTTCTGTTCAAGTGTTTAAGTCTTTTTCTGAATAAGCTTTAAAAGCAGAGTTTCCACTTCACTTCTGCATTCCATTTTCAATATGCTACTCACTGGGTTAAGTGACAAGTGTAGTTACCATGGTTTGAAACACCTCAGTTGGAGATGGATCCAGATGAGACAGCAGCAGGCATTGAACTCCATGTGCACTGAAATAATAAGCAAAATGGAACTCTACCTTGTTCTTTTCATTTCCATTTTATTTTCTTATTCATTTAAGTGAGTAATTAAGATGTAGGTTGCCCCCAAATGCCTATATCACCTGAGGCTGCTTGGCACCCCAGGCAGCAGGACCCACAGAAGACACCTTAGAGGTGTTTTAAATTAATTTACAGACTCTGTTATTTGAGACAGCTCTGAGATTTCAGGTGTACTGAACGTTTTTGTCTGCTCCTCTCTGACAAAGGTATGCCTAGTCACCAGCACACTTTCAAACTATGGCATTGCAAATATGGCCAATATCCAAGCACAACTCTCCCTCTCCCCATCCATAACTGAGACCATCATTTCTGAGCCATCTCTCAGTGCCCTGCTGGCCAGGCAAGCAGCTAAGCTAGCCTTGCAGTCATTCAATTTGTGCAAGCATAGGGAGAGAGTGAGGACCCTTCAATCAAGGACTCTTCAGTGAAACTGCTAGTTTTTTTGTGATAATCACAGACATTTATCTATTAAAAGAAACAAATTCAGACACTGTCAGTTTCTACCAACTTTTTGTTCTTCCCTGCTTATCTGTTTTGTTGTTCCAGAGCTGGCAGTTGTTTGTTGTTTTTAAGGGGTTTTTGTTTTGACCAAATCAGCACAAAGTAGTAGTGGCAGTAAAAATCAGGCCATTTTATTTTAACAGCTGGCTTTGTGTCAATCTGTGTTTGACATTGGAATAAATAAAGGCATTTTGTTGTTCCCCTGTGAAATGAAATTCTAATTTTTTATTTGTTTTTTCCTGGGCATTTAGGTGTGTACTGTGCTCTGCAGAAAGTGCATCCCATAGTTCCTCATAAAACTTTCCTAATTGTGGGCCGGGTAGGATAAATATTTAGCAATTGGCTTGGCAGGAGAAGCACTGCCGGGAGCTACCACCCAAGGAGCACCCCACCACCTACTTCTAGACCAGATACATCAGTACTGGTACCACCAAGATCCTGCCTGCCATGCCACCCGGGCTGTTGGTTGCTGGCCTGGGCAAGCCCTTTGATGAGGCCACACAAGCTGGCTTTCATCTAGAGGCTACCACCTGCAAAGGGCTCTTGTGTATGACTTGCCCATGGTGCTATTCACCTCATCTGGCTTCTGCTGCCTGTGTTGGACCTGATCTTCTGGACATCTTTCAGTAAAGTGTGCGATGGTCAGGGAACCAGATGTCAGCACCTACTTTCCAATGAGATGTTTGTACCCTGAACTCTGCTGACTGCAGAGGAGGCGCAGGGTTACCTGCTCAGGTGAATACAGGCTGTCCATCAAATGAATGTAGCCTCTGGTACCTCCAGTGAGACTGTGTTAGGGTTGAGGGTCCCACCTCATTTGTCCTGACTCATCCATATCTTCTGTATGTCCTTTATTTGCCGATGAGACCAGTCTCTTCATCCTGTGCATGTTCTATGAATTTCTACCTGGTAACAGGAACAGAGCAAGTCTGCTTGTGAGGAGTGTCCTTGCCAAGCTGTGCCACCCTCAGCTGTGTCTACCAGCAGGTGTTTTGTGTGTGCACTCCTCCATGCTCTGAAAATCAAGTTCCCACTGATAATCAATCTTCAGAATATGGTACGTGCCCATCCTAGGGAGAAAATCATGTTGGTTACATGAAGTGTATCATGTTGCCATTTTTGTCGATATTTTTTTTATAGCTACAAATATTTTTCTCTCGAGTTTTATTAAGTGAGACCCACATACTTCTTCCATCTGCAACCATGCGGTCTGTTCCTACATAGCTGTTCACCCCGCCCTTGCTCAGCAACACTTCACAGTCATGCTGTTATGCAGATGAAGAATTTGGGTTTGAAGCTGGCAATCTGATTCCCATTAAAGCTGCATGGAAATTTGCCACGCACCTGCCTTGGAAGCTGGAATAAATAATTTAGTGCTGCACAGTGATACCTAATGGTAAGTAGATAACTTGAACAACCTTGTACTGCATAAAGCTCCTCAGTACCCTGTCCTTTCACGATGAGAGAAGGAAAAAAAACCACCCTAAGACAGATGTAGAGAGGTTAGAAGGGGCTGTGGACTTTGTCTCAGAATGAGCTTTCAGCCCTTCTGAAAGGAAGAGACTGACATCTGGTACAGCTGAGGAATGCAGTGAGGAGAGCAAGCTGTGAGATCCAGTAACAGTTGCTGGGAAGAGTCAGCAGCAATGAGAACGCAGCCGAGTTAATTGCTACATGCTAATAACCATACAAGGCAAAAACCAAGAGTGTATAAATCTTTGTGTCTGACTCTCATTTTCAGAAATACCTTTGGACTTTAGAGACAAGTGTCCGAAGTAGAATTTAGACTCTTCATTGCATGGATCACTTTTGCAATGAAGGCCACCTTCATTGTATGCCTCTAAGGTAATGGTTATGTTACCTGTGGGAACAACTCTTCTACAAGCATGACTGATTTGCTCTCATTTGGATGCAGCTACAGAAAGTTATTTTGAAAGCTAGGTGTGCAGGAGCTGTGGGCAGAAACTTTAAGGTTTAGGTCCTGTGCTGCTTAGGATGTCACTTAGTCATCCTGATTTCCTAGTCCTTTATTGCTTTTTTTTTGGCTATTTACATGCCCATGGATGCCTGGTGATTAATAACTGGAGATAGAGGAAGCAACATCAGATCTAACTGTTGGCATTTAATTTTATATTTTATAACTCTAAAAGGTTAGGCATCTTGCATTAGAGGTGAAGCCACCATGGTTTTCTGTTGGCGTTCAGAAGCTAATCTATGAGAAAATAATCTTAACAAATACTGGTTTACACTTAAAAAAAATTGATTTGCATAAAATCATATTATCTTTTTGTCTGCAACATCTTTTTATTATCATTGTTTCTTATTCTTGAAAGTGGAATAATCCCTGTCTCCAGGCTGTTGGTGGTCTCTAAGTTACATTGAAGACAACATATCTAATTCAGTAAGAATGATGCATTAACCCCAATACTCAGTGCAGCCTGTTAAAAAAAGATAATCTCATCTTGCTAAATATATGAATAGATTAAGAATGTAGTAACTTTAACAATTGAAGTTTGAAGCCCATGAGCCTAGAGACACAATGACAGCTCAGACACAATGGCAGTTCTCTCCCTCCAGCCCTGGTGCCAAGCCTACAATTCACCCAATGCACAGCAGATAGCTCCTGTTCATTATTACCAAAACCTAAAAATCTATCAGCTGCACAGAGACACCTGTTCATCCTCTGCAACCCTTTTACCTACAAGCTTGCCATTGCAGGCTTGATCTTGAATGAGGTGTGGGGAATCTTGGATTGCATCAGGTTTACCAACCCAAAATGAAGAGGTAGGAGCTTCATTGCAGCCCTGTTAGCCCTACCTGGGTGGGTGGTGGTGGTGAGCTCCTGTTCCCCCTGGGCTGCCCCAGGCCCGTTGCAGGGAGTGACCACCTGGGAGGATGAATAAGGTGTATCTACAAACATAGCCCGGCTTTCATAGCAAGCAGAAGAGATGGAGATGTAGACAGGGAGATGTGCTGCACAGGATGGTGTTGTTTGTGTAGTGTGGCTTTCCAGGGCTGTAAACTCTCTGGGCTGATGTAAATAATATCAGTGAATTAAACAGAAGTGGTTTCTACCATTACGTAGTTACTGCATTTCCAAGTTGTATGGCAAAAAGATTTTTCTGGCGTGTCTGTGCTCAGAGGAAAACTGTAGGTAGCTCTGTGTGCTCAATTTCAGCATTTAATCTTGGGACAAGTAGGTTAACAAGTAGTCTCTCAATGACATTACAGTATATTGTGTTTACGATGTCAAACTGAGGCCATTCTGATTTTTTGATGTCTATAAAACACCCCATATACTGTACTAGGAAATAGTCACTTTTTTACATATGATGTGCCAGGTTGGTATAGTGAGACAGTTTTGGTGTATTTCCAAAGAAACTAGACTTCTGGGATTTTTTATTTCATTCCACCCAATGCAATCTGATCTACTGCTGGTCCCATGTGAAGTCAGTTTATGTACCTTTGGCCACACAACCCCATATGATTACTAGCTGACTTTCTTGGCTCTTAGAAAAACTGTCAGGCAATTTTTTGATGTTAGCTCTAAACAGCAGAAACAGGGAGCTTTCTGGTCCTGGTTCTGCAGACAAATGGTGAGGTAAAAAAGCACAACTTTTCTGTAATTATAGGGTAATTAGAAAAAATAAATATCCTTGAACTACATTTTTCTTCTGTCTGAACAATCATAAGATGCTGGTTTCTTTACTGGGAAGGAACAATAATCTCATACTCCTACTGGGAGACTGGAGCGTATCTGAAACAGAAAAATCTGCCTTATTAATAAAATCTATCAATCAGCTAAACATGTGTACCTAGTAACTCCTAGCAGACCATGCTAACGGCTCACTGGAAAACCATGGGGTCTGTAGTACTTGAAAACATTCTTTGTATTCTGTTATTTCTCAATCTTTGTTTTCAGTTGGTGATGTCAGGGTGCCCAACTTATAAATAGTGAGGTCGTTTCACCTTTCATTTATCTACTGGATGAGCCACTTCCTTCTGGTTGCAGCTATGGTTTAATCTCACTGCAATGGAGACCCCTCGGAGTCAGGCATTCCTTGGCCTGCTCCTGAGTAGAGAACTGTGGGTGTGTTGATCCCACAGAGGGTGAATGAAGCAGCATCGCTGCTGGAATGGTAATGCTGCCCACTGGGCATCTTGGCACAGCAGGGCCCAGTCCTGCTCCTTGCTAATATTACCAACCAGGGAATTTGGGAACGGATTGGGGAAGAGTTTTGAGGAAACTTGACTCAAGATGCAGATTTTGCAGCTTGGACCTACTTCTGTTGCTGGCCAGGAAAATCCTGTTGGTAGTTTCTGTGTGATGGAGGGAAAATGGGGAGGAGATGGCACGTTCCTGATTGCAGTGGAAGAAAGCTCAGGCTTTGGGACCCAGTCATAGCTCTGCCCTATTTCATAGAAGCTAAATTAGCGTTTCTCAATCTTTTAAAATCAAAGGACCTACAAGCCTTTTTGATCTGAGCACCAGCAGCCAGGGAGCGAACAGTGCCTGGGGGCAGGTGCTGCCATAAGTGCCAGCCAACTGCGTGGGATGGGGTGTGTGTGTGTGTGTTTGTTTTGCTTTAGTTTCTTAATTATTTTTCTGCAATCAGTTCCCCGACCACCTTCTGGTGCCTTATGGATTGTGGGTTGCCCATGGGCCCCACATTAGCTGGATAACTATTACTTACGAACTTTGTCTGCACTGGAGGCATTATAGATGAAGGATTTATGTGCTATTACTTATATTCCCTCAAATAACCGTCTCTGTCTCCAGTACTTTGATATTGATAAGTGACTGAGGTGGAAGCTGTGTTCCTATCTAGTCCTACATGCCTTGTTTTGCAGCTGTCTGCCTTCACTGATTTCCTCATATAGGCTTAAATGTAGCAATTATTTCTTTACAATGACCTACATTAATTCAGACGTTGCATCCAAGAGTTTAGTCTAATGTGTGCGTTTTAGGTGAAATATTAGAAACCTTCCAGCATCTGTAATAATTTTTCTGTATTAAATGAAGGAATTTTTTAATTTAACATTAAAAAAATACACTTAAATAATATGGGCCAGCTTCAGTGTATCTACAGACAGGAAATTGGATGGTGGATTCTCTCTTTTTAGCCCATCTGAACATAAAAATAAAGTTTCACAGGAGCTGGATTTTAAGGCCAGATCAATGTGGTCTTGGTTTATTGAGCTTGTTTTACAGGGAACGTGAGGTCCTTCCCTGGGGATGGATGAAACTCTGACAGGAGACTGGCAAGCAGGTCTGCATGACTGCCCTGTGGAGAGCTGTTTGCTGCTGCTGCCCCGTACCCCCATTATCTGGGGTCCTTCTAGGGCACATTTGTTTCTGTTGCATCAAATCAGTGAGAGCCCATGTACGTTGAAGGCAGTAGGTATGAGTTGGTGGTCACCAGCTTAAATCAAAAATCTCATCTTCCCGTGAGGAGGAGTTGACAGATGCCCTGGGGGTCTGGCAGGAGAACGCACGGATGGGGCAGAGAGTGGGCAGTGCTCAGTTTACATCACTAACCACCATTAATTCTTGTGGCTGAGGCCTCAGGTAATCACTAAGAAAAAGCTGCTTTTGCCTCAAAAGCGCATTGTGTTTAATGCACAGCTTATAGCATCAGGCTGAGACCTGGTGGTCCTGTAGCAGTGGAGGGGTCCTGCTCCCCACATCCACCTACATGTGGGGCAGTTCCCAGAGGACCAAACGCTGAAGGTAGCCCAGGAAAGGCTGGTAATGATATGATAATGAAAAGGTAAATCAATTATTATGTGTGAAAAGGATAATTAGCAAGCAGGTTACTGCTTAGCAACCAACCTTATAATCTGTTTGGTCAGGCCAGTTTTTCTCAGGAGTGGCTAATAGGCTGTAGTACTTGATCTCTTGGGTACATACATCTAGTTCTGTGGGGAATGGGCTAAAGTGATAAATCTGGCTACACTGCAGTAGAGCTTAACCCCGCTTGTGAACAGCCACTGTAAAAATATTTGGACCATGTGCTGAATTTTAAACATTGCTGTCATGGCCATTTTTGTGGATGTTTCAAAACACTGGAAGAGACAAGACAACAGAATTATATCATTCTCCAGCTGTCTTTTGCTTATTCCTAATCTTAAAGTATATTTTTTTTTCAGTCATAAATAGATTTCTTTTAATGTTCTTTTTTTTTTTTCTGCCGCTTTTTGGTTGTCAAATCTGGTTTATATACTCAGTGTGCACACCCATTCCTTAAAATAGAGAGATCCTGCTATTTTGCCGCAGGCACTTTGCAGCCCATTCCTGGTTATAGCAACAGCAAATCCACTCAAGGAGCAATATCCTTCTGCCGTGTCAAGTACATGACCTGCAGCAGAGTTGGTGCAGGTAGCACTGGACCTCTGTGCTCTCTTCATACCCTGCATGTCTAATAAAAACTATATCTAAATAGCTAAGAAAAACTAAATCTTCCCTCACACATGAGCAATTAGGATTTTTTTGGCCAAAGGAGGGGATGGGGAGGGAAAACCTCCTCATCTGCCCTGAAGAAACATGGACTTTCCTGTAGTCAGTTGGAAAAATGGATGATAGAGCACTGGAACAGGCTGCCTAGAGAGATTGTGGAGTCTCCCTCTCTGGAGACATTCAAAACCCACCTGGACGTTTTCCTGTGTGACTTAATCTAGGTGATCCTGCTCTGACAGGGGGGTTGGACTAGATGATCTTTTGAGGTCCCTTCCAACCCCTAACATTCTGTGATTCTGTGAAAAATAATGGCGCAGCAATTTTATTGCATGGCTCTTGGTGTTGATTTTTTTCTTTAAGCGTTAT
Source organism: Actenoides hombroni (assembly GCA_024336885.1). NCBI lineage: Eukaryota > Metazoa > Chordata > Aves > Coraciiformes > Alcedinidae > Actenoides > Actenoides hombroni. The sequence goes on along the minus strand of WUAM01000217.1, from coordinate 405,464 downwards.
TTCCTTTGAGTGCAGAAGTACCCCAGGTTTAATTTTGTATTAGAAGAAGGTAATTTTTTCAGTAATGCTTTAAGTTTGTTGAAGAAAAGCTAGAGAGAAAAACTTCAAGGCTCAAAAACCAAAAGGTAAGCAAGAAGAAACCCACAGGGTATTATTATTAAGACAAACAAATAAGCCAACCAACTAATCAACCTACCAAATAATGACCATCTGGCCCGGTTTCTGATCAGGGATGGCAGAGCTGTGCATGTCTGTCTGTTGTACTGATGTTGTCAATACTTGCTCTGTACCGCCTTCTCCTCCTTGTCTTCTGATTTTGTGAGTGGTATTTTTATAACCACTTCTTCTAGTATGTGTTGGTGTTGGTGAAGGGAGATATCAGGAGAAATGCCATTTTCTGATCCCCTCTGGGCTTGGTTGTGTTGTTCCATGAATGTTTCTTGCTTCCTGGCCATGCTCCGTGCCTCCCTGATCGCCTCTGATCTGGGTCAGCGGGTGTCAGTGGCTTGGGAGGGTTCCAGGTCCTTGTGAGGCTGATTTGCCCAGTCAGGACACTTTTACAAATATGCCTTACATTGATCTAATTGTCCTCAGCCCTGACAGAGCTGACAGCCTTCAGACCTCCCAGGATGTCCGTTCCCTTGCTTTTTGGCTTTCCCTCCATCATTTTCCATACTACATGTATCTCTTTCACTGCTAGAAGAGCTCAAGGACTGAGCTGGAAATGGAGATACTGTGGCTTTACTAAGAGGATCTGGTATTGTTATTTACTTTCCTCATGGTTCCTATTCTACGGGCCATCATAGCTCATGTTTTATTTCAGTCTAACATTTGACAATTCATTTAAGAATAACGGGACTCTTAATTTTCTTTGCCTGAAAATATTCACAAGGCTTATGTTAGTTGCCAAAACCAGTAGCCTCATAGAGGGGAGGCTGCTGCAGCTCCATGACCCCCAGCCCAGACAGAAGCAAGACTGGGAATGTGTTCCCAGTAGGCACATGTGTGCACACACATACAGAGCATACACCTGTGTGCACTGCCTAAAAGCAACATAAAATAAAGCAGACAGAAATACACAGATATCACAAAAGACCTAATTTTGTCCTCTTCTCTGGCTCAACAGGATGGAGTTCCTAGCAGGAACATATAGACATTCATATTTAAAGGTGAATCCCTTCAGCAGTCAGGCTCATACTGGTTTTCAGTCTCCTCAGATACTGTCAGACCTACAAGTGAAGTCCCAAGGCCACAACCTCACTCCAGTTGCTCTGTCAAGAGCTCCTTCTGCACATATGCACACAGAAGAGAGACCCCCATTCCCAGAAAAGAGCTAGAAACAGAGTTGTTTAAGAAGATAGGACAGACTGCTGCATGTCCAGACAAACATACTGACTAGGCACTTTTCTATGTGCAGCTGGCCCTTTTTATGACCTTTTCCTTCTATTCCCCCACATTTCTCCCTTTCATAGCCTTTGATTCCTCTCTTAAACATCCCATAATGTCTCCCACAATTTCAGAATTCTCCTCCCCAACATCCCGTAACGAGTCCTGTTTCTAAGGACAAAGACCCCTGATTCTGCGAAGCGCCTCTGAGAGGTTTCCCCAGGGACTCGTGGTGCTAGGTCTTACCCAACTCATGGGGCTGATGCTCTCCTGGGACAGCCCTGTGGGGGTGGCATACGGTTTTGTGTTTTTGACCAGGGCTTCCCCAGTGCCTCTGTGCTCTTCTGTGTGGGTGGAGGTGAGCCTTTCACCATATAACTGAACTGGTTATTTCTGGAACAAGAAATTGCCCAGAAACACTAGAGATTATCCCTGGGTCAGCCAAGATTTAGGCATGTTCAAAATGCTGGAGTGACTTCGCGACCTCGGGGTGTTCTTTGATACTGAAGAACATAAAACTCATCAAAAACCGGTTGCTGTTCGTGGTTCCAAGTTGACTCCAAACAGGGGGCTGAGGCTTTTCTCTGTAGCATTTATTCCTGTTTTGACTAGTATTGCACATGCCATAGATTTTGTACTATGAAAACTGCTCCAAACATAACAATTTATGGTGAAGCTGTAAAACATATTTTAGAAAGATAGAGACTTTGAGTCAGGACTGGATAAATAATGGAAAATGCATCACACCATTTAACAACTTGTTCCAATACCAACTTTATTCTAACAGGCAGTTATTTGTCAAAATCTACTGTCTAAAACAAAACTGAAATGGGTTGCACTGATTAACAGAGCTGTAGTCAACGAAATTCAATGTAGAAATAACCAAGATATTTTCTTCCCTGTGTGCTTGTTAGATTAAAGAGCTCTCAAGGATCAGAAGACGTGTCTCTGTCTAAGCAACAGAGGCATCTGTGAATGGTAGGGGTGCAATTTCCTACCCACCTCCAATTACACTCTCTTGTGATCCATCTGTCTGGGAAGCTATCGGGTATTGTGTTTTATAATTACTGCTTGTTAAAAATATTGTCTTCGTTGGAAGTTTAAAAAAGGAAATCTCAAAAGACCCTCAAAAAAATGAAAGCAAAATTACTTTTAGAAAAAAACCTTTTAATGAGAAAGAGATTAAAAATGGGAACACTTTACATAGGATCTGAATTGAAAAAAAACCCACAAACAACCTATGTAGAGCATTTCAGTGATAAAAGAAACGTATGTACTTCTGAATTTTTTTCTGTCAAGAAAGTGCATTAAAATGTTTAAAGATGTCTCGATAATTGCAGGATTGCATCAAGAGGTGTCCTTTGCCTGTTCAGGTGCAAGACTGAGTTTGGCCTTCAAGATAATGGCTGAGCTCAACTTCCTTCGTCTGGGAGCAAAGTGGTACATCTCAGGGACAAGAAAGATGGATGTATTTGCTAATGGGATCTGGGTCTCCTTAAGTAAGTGTTTGATTTCCCCATAAAGCTGAAATTAGGCAGGAAAACCATGTGCCTCAAAGCCCTAGTTTTCCCCAGAGAATGGATGCTGCTAGCCCCCTTCCAAATCCCCTGGTTTTGGCTAGGATAGACTTAATTTTCTTTATAGTAGGCAGTATGGGGTTATGTTTTGGATTTGTGCTGGAAACAGAGTTGATAATTCAGGGATGGTTTCATTATTCCTGAGTGACTCTTACACAGAGTCAAGGCCTTTTCTGCCTCTCACCCCACTGGTGAGTAGGCTGAGGGTGCACAGGGAGCTGGGAGTGGACAGAGCTGGGACAGCTGATCCCAACTGACCAAAGGAATATTCCATAACATATAATGTCATGCTCAGTGTATAAAGCTGGGGGAAGAGGAAGGAAGGGGGAGGATATGGAGAGTGATGGTGTTTGTCTGCCCGAGAAACTGTTACGTGTGACGGAGATGACTGAACGCCTACCTGCTGATGGAAAGTAGAGAATGAATTCCTTGTTTTCCTTCACTTGCTTTTGCTTTGCCTATTAAACTGTTTTTATCTCAACCCATGAGTGCTTCCACTCTCACTCTTCTGATTCTCTTCCCCATTCTGCTAGGGGGTTGTGAGTGAGCAGCTGTGTGGTACTTAATTGCTGGCTGGGGTTACACCATGAAATGAATATAAAAGCAATTAGGACAACCATTGCATTAAGTGTTAGAGGGCCCTTAATTAACTGGATTTCATCCCACCTGGACCCAATCTTCACCTCAGTATCACTGTGAACTGTTTAAGCAAGAAAGAGTAGGTAGCAGGAACAAGGTAGCAAGAACTGAAAACTCCTGCATTGTCCTAGTGATTGCAACGGCACAACTCGGTATACATGCTGATTTAACAACAGAATTTGGCTTCTATTTATTGATGAAATTATGGCATTTTGATACATATTCCATTCTTTGTCCTTGATTTGATATCACCATTTGCTTCTATGGAAAACTAGATGCCTTCAGTTCGCCTGAACCATATGTTTGAGACAAATGATTCTGTTGATACTGTCTACTCTTTCCAGCTTATTCCTAGTTGTTTCCTGCTTTCCTTTCTTGGTTCCTGGTTACCTAGAGTTGTGGAATTACAACATTTGCTTGTGTGCCCTCTGTAACAGGAGCTGACCCATCTATACTAATAACTGCCTGAGACGCCAGCTGAATCCAACTAGACTTACTTCTTTCTGCGGTGGTACATGTCAAGGATGCTTGTTGCTGAAAGCAAGCTCACTCATCATGTCCAGGCATATACAGACAGACTAGAAGATGCTGGGCTGACCTACATGGCAGGGATATAGGGTCTTGGGTTTATACAACCAAAACTGGAAGAGAAGAAAGGGAAATAACCAACTGTGCTTCATGAACGTAGTGGTTCATGAATTGCTATTTTGGAGCTAAGGCCACAAACCCTCAATATTGCATGTTTTCAGCATGACACCTTCAATGAAACCATACCGATACGTGTTGGTTGATGATGTATCTTAGTAACTGTGTGGCTATTCCTTCCTCTTCAGATGGTCAACCTGGGAGGGAGAAAGTGGGTTGGATTTTCGGACCAAAGATCAAATTGATCAGTCAGCATAGTCAGTCAGCATTAGAAAGAACAACCCTAAGACTGCATAGGTATGGAAACAGTTAAAAAACAGAATTCCACTTTGGACATCCAGGGGAATCATGACTTTTACTACATCCCTCTGCCCAGCAAGTATAGTAACAAACTGGGTGGATAAGGATCTCTCTCTGTTTGTAGAGACTGAAAATTATGGTATTTGCACAGCAATAAGCTGCTGTGGGAATAAAAACAGCTCTCAGATGTTTACTGCTGGCAAACAGGGGGATCCTGAAAAAAGAGATCACATAAGGAGTTATGTTTTGTGGTGGAGACACTGACAGTAAAATATATTTTTAAAAGAGACAGTATTCTTATCTGATAACACAGGCAGGGGCTGCTTCTCCTTGGTTTCACCCTGCTGGACCATATTGCACACTCTCTGCAGAATAACAGCATACTTTGCAGAATAAGAGTATGAGAACTTTTCTCTCATCCTCTGCTCTGGAGGTTTGTTAAAAGGAGGAAGAATAAGTGCATCTGGAATGTGATCGGCTAAATTACCCAGGAGCCAAAGACTTGGGCATGTGTGTTGGGGTTAAAGTACAGTTTGTGAGTTAATTTGTGAGTTAGCTAATATCTCAAACCTCTCATCCCATGGAGTTATGATGGGGTAACCAGATGGGTACTCTACTTTTAGTCACAACTCAGGTGTTGCCCCTGGGGATCCCTGTGCACTAAATGGACTGCTTTTCCTAAAGAAAGTCTGTAATTAAAATACTCCTTAAGCAATCTTGTATGTACCTTGAGTCCCTGAGAGACTTCCAGAGACAAGTGCCCAGCCATAACACTCCTGGGATTTCCTCCACTGGGCCATGCACATGTATTTTTTCCAAGGCCATATGTGGATTTTCAGGTAAAAAGCAGCCTGAACTGGGGCAGTAAGGGGGATGGGCACACAGCCTTGCAGGAATGCTGGGCACAGCATGGCCCACAGTTGCCATGTCTTTCTGGTGGTCAGGGTGCCCGAGGAGGGGCTGTAAGATCTCCCTGTGGCAGTGGCTGGAACCAGAAGGGGAATTTCTGCATCCAGAAGGCAGCCAGCTTTGCATAAGGATTTAATCTCATACGACAGTGTGATGAATTTGTGTGCATGTATATCCCTGCTCACTGCTGGAGGCAGTCCAAGCTACGTGTCTGTGTGCCATAGGCCCTCCACAGCTCAGAGCAAACAGAGGATCCCTTTCAGTCTATGTGGTGGGGAACCATCCTCCTGGCACAAGGCAACCCTGGGTCATGGGTCACTTCCCAAGCTGGGCATTGTGGCTTAACAATGCTTAGGAAAGAGACTTTGGATTTTGCTGTGTTACACTAGTGAAAACTCCAGAAAAGGAATGGCTGATTTTGTGCTGTTATGATTAATTAATTTAATTTGGTAATAGCAGAGCTTTATTTGTGAAAACCCTCTTTGTCTGGTGTGACCCAGAGAACCAGTTCATGCTGCTCTCCCCCAGCAAGCCCACTCCTACACAGGTAAGACCTGATGTGAAAGGGTGATCGGAATCTATCTAGTGCCCTCCGTTCTTGTATAGAGGGGTCTGGCAGAAAACAACATCTGCTTCAGGCCAGGAACATGCTGCAATGTGAAGCAGGTCGTGGAGCATGTGGGCAACTGTGTCAGCAGCCATTGGCAGCAGGGCTGAAGCCGTCTGCCCCGCGCAGGCAGTGGGAGGAGGGTGACTTCCCACCAGCAGAGCCAGCTTGGGGGGGTGGGGTGGACTGAGTGATCTCTGTTCCCTCACGCCATGGCCACCCCAGCCTCCCTCTTTCCCAGTAGTTACGTCAGAGCCTGTGCACTTCGCCAATAAGTTTGATATGACTGACTAAAAGCACCATTTTCCTGGTAAAACAAACACAGACTCCTTTTTAAAAACACCTTTTGATACTTTATGAGCAGGGCTGGTATATGTAACCTATCAAGCCCAACATATGGCTTATTATGACATTTAGCTGATTAAAATAGTCTAGACATAAACTTGAGATTTCAGAAATGTTTAAGCTAAGTCCGAAATACATTTTAATGTACAGTAGATGTATACTGCAATTTGGGCCACCTGTGTCCCTGTAGGAATTATGGAGCAGGAAGTACTTTTGACTCAAGAAGTGTGTCTGAAAATTGAGGCTGTAAATTAACAACAGCTTGTCTATTAGATTATTTCACCCATAAAGGAGTCTGTATATTTCTAAATGCCTTGTGATTTTCAATACCTTGCTGTTGTTACTTTTATTAAAGGAGGTTGGCAACAGCCTGGGCTTCTAGGTCGAGGACATTTTTAGAAAATCATGGAATAAATAGCAGCAGCCAGGCAGACGGTGGGGAAGCATACCTGTGGCTGCGAGAGGAGGAAACCCCAGCTTAGCCTGTTAGTGAGCATGGTGGTGTCAGCATCCCCTGGCATTCAGGAGACTCTGCCCGGCTCGCTGCAGATGATGGCTCTCTTGCTTGTTGGTCATTTCAAAGCTGAAGGCAGGGCTCTGTGTGCACACCGCCATTAACCATCCCTGCAAAAGGCCACATTATTTACCTTTTTGTCAGCTTCCCGGTTGTGCTGCATAACTTCACGTCATCATATTACTCCACCTGCCTTTCTTTATTTTTCCTCCCTTCCAAGAGTTTGGTCTATTTACAGCTGGTTAGCTATCTCTGGAAAGGCTCAAATGGGAAATGGGAAAAAAAAGAAAAAAAGTCCTGCCACACATCTGTTCCAAGCCTTCCTAGAGTAGCTCTCAAAGGGGGGAGCAATGAATCCTGAAGGCTGCAGGGAGGGGGCCATCACTGCTCACTCCTAACAAGGGACATGAGAAAAAGGCTGAACAAGGGGGACAGGGCTGGGGCAAAGGGAGGAATGCCTACAGGGGAATTTCTCATGAGGAGGAAGTCATTGGGCAGAATACGCATCCTAACCCTCATAAATTGCTATATAATTCCTATCTTGCTGAGCAGTTCTGCCACATAAGTTAGGCCTAATGACTTGCACAGAGCCTGAGAGGGTGGCCTACATGGGGGTGATTATTTTGGCAAAGAGATGTGTTATGTTCAGTATGGTCATTATAAAAAGGGATAGACACATTACCCCTCCATGGTTCATCCTCAGGAGAGGTTTGTACCCCCTACACAGATACTCCCCGCCAGCTAAATGGAATAACATGTTGGCTGAGGTGCATGAGGTGTGGCATCCTGTTACATGGACAAATGTTTGGCCTTCAAGAAAAATGAAACCACGGGTGAAAACTCACGGAAACTCATGGTTCACTTGGAGAGCAGAGGGCTGTGGATTTGTTGGTAGTACTTCTAGGGTCTTGCAATGCCCCATCTGCAAGGTGGGTGGGTAGGCAACTGGCAGATGAAGGTGGTAGAGGATGTGTCCTTGCTCTGGGTCTGGGCTAGGATACAAGTGTCATTTCTCCATCCAGCATTACATGATGGTGGAAGGGTGTTGTTCTGCCTGCAGAGATGTCTCCCTGTCTCATTATTGCCAGTGGCTCTAACTGTTCAGGCTGTCTGCAGCACAGACACCCAGTCTAGCAGCTTTTCCAGTGTGTGCAAGAGCACATTGAGTAAAGAACCCAGGTTATCTGAGAGCCTCCAGATGGAAGCCTGCTACAAGCTGAATCTAGGCAAACACACATGTACAAACCCAGAAATTTCTCTGAATCTACCCTCCTCTTCCCTGGTTTCTCCCTTTCGCAATACCCTTGCCTTGCTGGCTCGGTGTTGCCCTCATCCCTGCCCTTCCAGGCTTGGTCCATCTGGCATGTTTGTTGCTAAATCACTGGTAGGCAGGCTTGCCAGGATGCCTGGCTGCGGCTGATTGCCTGAAGGCCTCTCATTTGCCTTTTAATCTGTGAATAAAAGTGATTGAGGCAGAGGGGAATGTTCTGGCTTTGCCACAGGGTGCTTGGTGTGACTGTGTCAAGCGCATAATGTAGTTTCTTCTTTGCACGTGCAGAGTTGGGTTAAACGGGCCGCTGTGGGCTGCAGCCAGAGCCTGCTTGCACCACAGCCCTGGGCAGCGAATGGGGGCCAAGGGGCAGGTGAAGGACCCCAGTGCCAGTGGGTGAGGCTGGGGAGCAGGGCCATGGAGGTTCTGGGGGAGAGGGAGCTGTTGTTGCTCTGGATCAGCTTCTTCCATCCCAGAACAAAGCATATTAAAGCAATTAAGAAAAGCTCTGCTCAATGCAGAGATTTTGAGGGGAAATATGAATGTAAGGATATAGCATTCCTCGATCAGAGGGGAGAAATAGCAGAGAGAAAATTAAACACAGCTGGAATGAACATAAGAAATAGATTAATTCCACGAGAATTTCTTTTTTCTTTCTGTTCTTTACAAATTATAGAAGCTAGGGAAACTAGCACTTCTTAATTCCACTCGGTATGCAAGCCTTTAATCCTCTAGCCTGTCAGCCAGCATGCACTGAATTTAAGTGCAAGACATTTACCCCACAAACCCTTAACTGGGGACACCTCTGCTCTCCCTCATGGCCCCTGCACATATTCTCATATCCTTCTCACCTCTCCCTGTGCTGCTGTGAGAACAAATACTGTGGACAAGGGAACACAGGAAAATATATTGGGAAATGATATTTGCTGGAATGCTGTAATACTGATTCACAGTGATGAACAGTGCTTATTTGGAACAACAATGTCAGGTTTTCCTCTCAATATGCTTGTTAGAGTGGGGATCATCCCTCAGTTCTGAGGCTGCACAGCACTTGACACAATAGTGTCTTGGTCCATGGTACAATGAGGTCTTGGTCCAAGGCTCAGATGTTTAGTTTATTGCAATATAGATGGTAAATAATAGTGGGATTTGTGGACTGAGACTTGCAAGCTGCTGCTGCTGTGGCAAGTGCTCAGATCCTCTTGGCTATGGGCACCTTATGACAAGGTTCAGCAGGACCTGTGAAATCCTGAGCTTCACTTGAGTGCTCCTGACTTATGGGAGAAGAGAGAAATCAGAGCAAACAAGAAAATTATGATTGTGTTTGTGCCAGTATTGCCATGCATTGCTCTCACTTCTGCTGGATCCTAAATGAAGTGGATGGGGAAGCCCATCTGGCCATTGCTTCAGAACAGGGATCAGCTTCACCTCAGTGCCTGTACGGTCTAGAGCATGTACTGAGACGGCAGCTGAGTCCAGGGATCTGAGTCCAGAGATGTTGAGGTGAGGGAGCTGGTGCCTGGAGTTGCCCAAAGCCACTGATGTATGAAGCAGCTCCCCTGCCCTCTGCACATGGGAGCAGGCTGCTGCAGAGCCCTGCAACCCGGGGTTCTCCCTGTGCCAGGATACACCAACCCCCTGCCTCAGCTGGCTGCCATTCCCCATCCTACCCTTCCATCCCTCTGTCTTCTGGAGGTTTGCCTCTGCTGGGAAAATCTGTCCTTGGGTTTGTGGCTGGGCTGTGGGATAGTGCCCTACTCCTGAAGGGCCTGAGAGGGCTCAGACCCACAGCTCTGCTTGCAGCACCCTCCCAGGGATGGCTGGGCTGCAGCAGCTTATGCTTAAAAAGGCAGAAGATAAAAGAGGAAGAGGATACTGCTGGGTGCTTATTGTGGGCACTGCAAAAGCAGGAAAGGGTTTGACAGAACAGATGAAGCCTGTTTCCATAATGTACAAATTGGTACATTAACCAGCACTGGACAAGAAATGCAAGTTATAGCTGGCACTTGGCTATTACCTCATATAGCTGCTGGGTAAAAGCATAAAGGATAGCCCTGACTTTGAATCTCTTGGCTTCTCTTAACTTGTATTGCAGCCATAATATTAAGTAAATACATGTTTTCTTCTGGGAAGATTTTTTTCTTTTTTTTTTGTCTTTGGCAATGACAGGTTTTGTCATTTTTTTATTTAATAAAATAGCATATAGTAATAAATTGCCTATTATTTACCTCAACTACATGGATGACTCTGTTGGAACTTGTCCAGTCTTCAGTTAAAGATATATTTAAGCAGGTTTAAAATACAGTATGTATTTAAAATGAGGTGAATAATCCTAGAGGCATTTTGAAAATGGTGTTTAAGAAAAGTCTGTTCATGGTATATTTTGATATCTTCCCCCACACACCCCACAGTTAAGTATAATGTCTTCAGTGATGAACTTAGTCTATCATAAACGATAGACGTTAAACTCAGCAGGTATGTAGAGTCCCATGCAAGAGCACAGTATGGGTAAAATACCCTATGGGAGGTCTGGGAGCCACAGCTGCATTTTCCACTGTTCTGGGGCACCTCTTGGGCTCTGCAGGGTTTCTGGAGCAGCACCCTTTGAGCTGTGCTGGAGCATCCAGGTACCCTCATGGTTTCCATGCTGCCCTCTTCATCTGTGACTCTCTCCTTCCCTATCCTCTGCCCTGAATGTCTTGTTGCTCTCCTTCCTTCCCTTAAGGGTCACTGCCTTGAGAGAGCTGGAGTCATTATGCCATTGCCAAGCCAGCTGGCAGGCTGCTGTATACAGATGATATTTCCTGGCAGAATGGTTCTGATGGCTTAAAGATGCTTTTTATTTTTTTAATTTTTTTGGTATCATCTGAGCAGTATAAAGAATCCTTAAAAGAGCAGAAGAATGGAGACTACACTTCTGGAGAGGGTGGATATGAATGCCATATGACGTAGTACAAATCCCATAGATGCAATTGCTGAATTTTGGCACATTAGGCTCTGTCTTTTCCACTTCCCTGAAGACACTGATTTTTTTGCTTCCTGCTCAGTATGGTGAGTTTCCCAGAAATCCTCCAGAGCAGTCAGAGGAAGATTTTGCAAGACTGGCAGGAAGTTTAAGGGATGTTCAAAGCACACATTATAGACTGCAAACAAAGCTGTGCAGATAATTTAGGCTGCAGGACTGTAATTAGATAGAAAATAGAAAATGTATGCTGTGATAAACCCAGCTACTGTTCTCATAGCATGTGATTGATTTAGTGGGCACAAGGCCAGGACCAGAAAAGGTCATACCCATGATTAAAATGCTGCTTTCTAAAACATATCAGATCTGATGTGCTTCTTCAGGATCACGAAATGCTGGCTCAGATTCTCCTTTCCCCACATCTGAGCTGAGGAAAGATCTGTCCCAAACAGGTTGCTTGATCCCCTTGCAAAACCTAGTCAGAGACTTTTCAAGACCATGGTTGACTACAAGCTTTACAAAATGGAGATAAACAGAAGAGGTCCTGATGAGATGACCCATTTGCATCAGCATAATTCTGCATATTTTATCCAAAGGAACCTTCTGTGGCAGCTAACATCATTGCACGGGTCTTAATTATTGTCACTTCTAAAGCCTGGATCTTGCAACTCCTTCATGACCTTTGTTATATAATAAGGATGCCTCCAAGAGGATGGAGTATGTCCCATAATTAAGATGTTTAATCTACACTCTTGTCAAGAACAGGCAAAAACTCTATCCCTGGCAGGATTTTGGTGTAAAATATATGTAAGAGTCCCAGTGAGCTCACTAAGAGACAGTCAAATTGAAGTTCTTATTTCTCCAGTCAGAATTAGAATCATTGTCAGTTTGCAGTAAAATAGATTAAAAACAAAAGCTTGACATTTAGCATCAAAACTGAAAATGAAGCAGTCATGCTCTTGCCTTATCTCTGACATAGGCTTGCCTTGGCAAACTTGACATGTCATGCAGTGTGTTGATGTCTTAGTTTTGCCATGTGTAAAACTGTGATATCTATTTTGTTTTCTGAAGGGGCATGAGGAATGCATGGTTAGTAGCTGATAAATGCAAAATTTATATTTAGAAAAATTACACATTTATTTGTATAAAAATTCAGTGATAAATCAGTGAACTAAAAAATCTGATTGCTGGGAAGGCAGGGAATGAGTGAGACCTTCAGGCCCATAAGTCAGCAGTGAAATGTGATGGTAGGACTTTACTTCTGGTTTTAAACTATTTTTTTTCCTCTTCTCTGATACTCTCATTTAAAAAAAAAAAAACAACCAAAAAACAACTAAATTATATCTTAGGGTTTTGAAATAGCATCAAAGGCATAGCTGGAATGCTTATAAATAGCTGTATCTTTTCTTGAAGGTGTGGTGTCCAAGTTTATTTCAGGTTTTGAGGTAGGAAAGGGCTGCAGGCCACGGGCTGCATGGGCCTGGCTCCCTGTATTTAACCTCCTCACTCACTCGTGTACTCAGACCCTGCTCCTCCACAGCCACCTCGCCTGGTTTTGCCCCACTTGTTGCCTGTACTACCCACCCTAAGGGATGCCAGTGTATGTGCTGGCTTGTGACAGTGCCCCCCACCTTTGCCATCCACCATTTGTCTCCTAAAACCCTCCCCTCCTTTCTATTTTCATTCGCTGCTTCTCCTGGGCCTTCTTTTTTCCCCGGCTTTATACGCATGGGCAGAACACAATTAATTCCCTCCCACATGTCTCCTTAGGAAAAACCCAATAACATGTTCCCTTCCTCTGTGGGGCTCTCAAGGCTCCATAACCACATCCCCAAGCACTACTGCCAGTGGGGCAGCCACCTCTGTGGCTGGCACACTGTGCCACACGTCAGCTTGCAGCGAGCTGAGAGCAGAAGTGAGATATGTCAGGCAGCAGGGCAAAAGCCTCTCCCTTGAGGAAAAGCACTGGAGAGCTGTAGATGCTGATCTGCAGAAGGGCCTTGGATGCTCCCTGCAGCCTGGGGTAAGGTGGCTCCCTGAAGATGGATCAGGAAGGGCTGCAGGGTGGCATCTTGCAGCCCAGTGGCACAGAAGTCAGGCTGCTGGGAGTGAACCCCAGCATTTCTTGGCTCAGTGTTCATGGAATGAACCGTAACCACTAGCCTATAAATGAGAACATCCAAACAAACAAACAGAAATAAGAGTAAACGTAAAAAAAAAAAAAAAAAAAAAAAAAAAAAAAAAAAAGAAAAAAAAAAAAAAAACCCGGGGGTTGCCGTT
>WUAM01000217.1:342175-391930 GCA_024336885.1 Actenoides hombroni | reverse complement strand
AAAAAAAGCAAAAAAAAAAAAGATCCTGGGTGTTGCTGCTTTGACTCTGGACCTTGTCGTCTTCTAGGACTGATGAAGCGACTGGGTGGTTCTTCAGATTCCTGTGGTCTGAACACACACCCTAGTCATCACAGAGATGAGCTCGGAAAAAAACAGTAATGAAAGAGGGCTCTGATTTATTTCCTGATAAAATAACCTTTGCTCTCAAAGGCTAACATTTCAGCTTCAGCTTGCAGAGAATGATCTTTTATTTCCATCCATCAAAGCCTACATCATGCTGGATATCCAGAGAGTATTCTTCACACACAGCTATGTGTTGGCCAATGAAGGAAAATTACTACCTATATTTTTTATTTTTTTTCCTCTGAGGGAGGAGAAAAAGGAGGGGGGCTGGAGTCTGTATTAAAGACTAGAATAATTACTATCCATTGCAGCCCTGTGACTACGATACAAGAAAAATGGCTTAAAAGTTCTGTGAGGGTCAAAGTTTTTCTTTCCAGTGTAAATAATCTCTGTGTTTTTTGCAGCCTTTGATCTGAATCATCATCCAAATGGTGACAATCATTCCTCTTTATTTTTGTCCAGGTAGACATCTTGAATGAGTATTCAGAGGCTTTCTGCTCTGCCACTGTGTTAAATCTATAGCAGTGTTTCATGCTTTTTGTCCATTACAGGTGTCATTTTGGTGTGAGGTAAAAGCCTGCAGTCTTGACTGAGACCGACAAGAGTGAAAGTTAAGATTTCCAGTTCATAGAGCCAATTTCACACCACATTGTGCTGCAAATGGCTATGGGAAACAGTCAGCATAAGTGAGTTAATAGCAAGTCAGATATTTATTTGCAATCAAAATATTAGCCGAGCTTGATACATGATGAGCCAGAGGCACCTGCTCTGTAAAGGAACTGGTTGAAATAATGAGTTCTTTTCCATAAAAGAGAGCCTGAGTCAGCTCATTTTTCTGATAATAAAACTTTTTTATGTCTGTGGGCTGTGCTTGGAGAGAACAGAGTAGAGGGTCTTTCAGTGTTCATTTGATCATCAGAACCAGCAGCACTGAACAGCGAGCCCCAGTGCACGATGGATCAGGGTTCACATGGCCAAATGCCTCGGCACTCCCTATGTGTAAGGGAACTGTCTAGGAGTACCAGCTCAGATGTTAGCGCAGGGTAATGCCAGGGCTTTCCCTGGATTGTAATGGCGGATTTGTGGAGAGCTGGGAGCCCTCTGAGTAGGTACATCACAAAGAGCACTGTTTTGTTAGCCTGGAGCCTTCAGTGGATTGGCCATGCGGCCACGCGGTTTTGCTGATGTTTACTAAGCTCTGTGAAGAAGTACATTGCAAGAAGCAACTTATGTGGGTGTAGAAAGCAGCAAGGGACTGTTTTTCTGTGAAGGTGGATAAAGGATGTCCATGGGTGTGTGTACTGTATGCTATCCAGCATGTGGGAACAAATGTTTCTACCTACAGAGATCAGCACACAGAAGTGAAAGGCAAGAGGAATGCAGAGGCCATGACACAAAGTCTCTGGAAGTCAGCAGGGATTTCATTTTTTTTTTGCAAGGATCTGAGTTCTGGTTTTTCCTGGGAGAGCTCATGCTATCACAAGTTCACATAGAAGGTCCAGAAAGTACAGGATGACAGGGAGAGAAAAGACTTCCGTGCAGATGAGTGAAGTGATGTTGCCATAGGTCATCTGTGGAGACAGACACACACACCCACATACTCACACACCCCTCCCTGACTGCAGAAAGTAAAAACTTATTTCCCTTGAGCTAAAAAGAGAAGCATTTCATAGTTGGCAAGTAATATACAAATGCTTCTCATGGGGACCAGGCACTATAAACAGAGGTAAGAAATTCCTTTGCAAATGGTGTGGTAGGACTAAGGGTCAGCCTCCTGTGTGGGTGCTGCCAGCAACAGTTAATGGGAGTTTTAAGGGCTGAATATCCTCACTGCAGTCAGATAAGGCTTTGATAAAGCATGTTAATGTTGATTTTATTATGAGACAATATAATAATGGAATGAGCCATCCAGCTATTAGCATATCTACCTTGTCTATAGGAAAACATCAATGGCCCAAAACCGGGGCCGGAAAAAAGTTGCAGAACAGCAGTAAAGAGCCATAATTCCCTCATTTTCAAGTTCTGGTGTTAAGGACCTACAGGATTTTCCCCCAGTTCTCAGCTAACCAGTCCTCCCAGCTCTTGCTCTAAGCAGTTTTCACGTAGCCTGACTTTCCTTCTAAGTGTACCCTTCATCCACAAGGACCCCATGAAAAGGATTAGGCAAAGATTAAACATTATAAGCATATAGCCAGCTCATAAAATGAGTTCTAAATGCTAAACATGAAAGGGTGAATTTGCTCTGAGATCTATTGGCTCAGGTAAACTTCTTCCTCGAGAGACATTTATCAGTATTGTTTATTTATATTACAAGAGGCACCACTGGAGACTGTGGACTTCACTGCGTGAAGTACAGCTCAGACAGTAGAAACTAATTCCCACTGAATATTTTACATCAATACTGATAGGAGAGGCCTAGGCTGATAATATGGGAAGGTTTTCTATCCCCATTTCACAGCTGGGAAACAGGATGAAGGGTTTTGCCCAGTGTATAGTGTTGGTCATGTAAAAGCAAAGGAGCTCAGCCCAACCCTACAACATATCTCACAGCAGATCCTTAGCAGGATCAACCCCCAATCTGCCATTGCAGCTGATCAATACAAGGCCTGAGCCCTCTGCACTGTCACACCTCTTGCCTTTCTATGATAGACCACTTTTATGCTAAAGATCAAATGTGAACAAGTTACAATAAAGCTCCTGGAATATATTCTTCCTTCACAAGGATAGCTGATGACCTAACCATTAGCTGGAGAAGTGAAAATGCTGTGTTGTTTATGTGACTTACATTGCCAGAAAAGAGAAGAGGACACAGGAAGAAGATTCATTTTTGCATGGATGACGTGAGATCAAAGATGATGGTAGAAAAAACCAAAATAGATATAGACCTATGTTTATAGTCCTTAATAAATGACGTGATTTTTTTCAGGCCTGCCAAACATGCGAGAGCTTTCCCAGAATAATTTATTTTACTCCTGACTCCTCAACAAATAGCCTTTATGTGTGTAGAGTTCAAAACCAAAGAAACCAATTGAAAATTCCATGTGTCAAAAGAAGAGTTAAATTTTGCATTAAATTCCAAACCTTTCCTTTCCTCTAGGCTAGCTAACATTTCCTATCATCATCTAACCAGAGTTTGTTTTCATGTCTCATTTTCTTTTTCTACTGATGTATTAGTCTGGTAGGCTGAGTTTTCTCAGAGGGTGGACTTTTGTGCAAGTTTCATTAAAAATATTTCACAATACCTCTCTAAAATGTGATCTGTGCTTTTGTGCTGATTGAAAATGGTACAGCAGCTTGTTAAAGTATATTCTTTTATATTTCATCAAAACAGATATCTTTTAAATGGAAATCTCAACTATTATGTTTCTCTGTGGAGATTAAAGTGAGGTTTTTCAAACTGTCAATACAATTGCTTTGAGTCTGATTCTCTTGTTAGATGTACCTCAGTAAATAAGGAGAAATCCTTCTGAAATCAGTGGAATTATTCCACTGAAAAACTTCAATGCATGATCTATTGAGGGCCCTTGTTTTTGTTATGCGTCAGTCAGGCTGTCTAAGCTGTCCCAACGCTGCCCATTTGTAGGGTATATTTAACTAGAATATTAATGAAGGGAAAAGTCTAAGTATTTGCAGTTAATGTATTTCTTTAAAAGTTCACAATAGGAAACAACATGTTCCACATTACCACTTACCTCCTCTAAGGCAAGAGTTGTTCCGATGGGTAAACTGTGTGAGAAATTATGTTACATACCATCATGGAGCCTTATGTATTTTGTATATGTATATTCAATAAGCAATCTGAAATTCTTTAAGTCTGCAAATCAAAATGCTGCTGTGTATTATAACAAGCTGTGTTGTACCATACCGTCTCCTCTCAAGTCACAGAAAGAGATGAATAATTCACTAGGATTTTTTTTATTTTTTTTAATTTCTAAAATAAATACTTTAGTGCTGTTCATTTTAATTTTGGAATCCAAAGGTTCTTTATCATTACATCAGAACAAATACTTTGCACTTCTTGTCTCCCTGATTTACGTTCTTTGGTTTTGGTTTTTGAAGCTGTCCAGAATCTTGAGATTTGTTACGATTGTTTGCTGCCATGTTGCCTCGAGCACTCTTCTTTTTCTCTGTTGGATAAGCAGACTTGGGCCTGCACAAAGCATGCATGGGAAACCTCCAAAACATGTGTGGCAGGAAATGGTATCATATATTCAGGTCCTGACTCTCCTCTCCCTGTTTCAGCCTGGAACCAGAGGCCCTTTGTAATGCTAGAGAAAATTTTCACTGCTGGACTTTTCTCAGAAGCTGGATTGCTTATTCCAGCTTGTTGATTAGCTCATAATTATGATGATTATGCTCTGCTCATCAAACATTCTCCTGTATAGGAGCTTAATTTAAAAACAGTTGGCTTTTCTCTCTTTCACCAACATGCAAGCCTTAGAATGATCTGCAGGTGCAAACTTTTGCTAAACCAAGCTTAAATGAGGTGGGAAGTTCAAAGATGATGCAAAATCTCCTCTGTCCATTTCTGCTGGGTTATGTAAATAACAGAGAACAAAGGCTTCAGGATCATAATCTTTGCCCTGATCTCTTTGCTGAGTAGATCTGGTTGGAAAACAGAATTTCTTTTCACGGGAAATTTGACTCTTCTAGATTTGTTTTTGTTGTCAATGAGAAAGTTAGTTCTCCATTTTCTCACAAGCCATTCATTAACGGGAAAAAAAATAATTAGGAAATATCAGATTATTTTGTTTTTATTATGGGAAATGTATTATGTTTTGGTAATATGGAAATATTTTGTCTTGATATGCTGAACAAGTTTAGTTTTTCAGAAAAAAACAAGAAGAGAGACTGAATTATGTCTTTCTGATTTCTTTGGAGATTGGCTTATTTGTCCAAATGATTTTTTTTTTTTTATTAAAACAAAGCCCAATTTTCCAAAGAAAACAGTTTTGTGGAAATGTTTTTTAATTCCAACTTCTTTTTGCTGTTGCTGAATGTTGTACAAAATGTCTTATGGATCCAGTTTTTAGCCAGTAAGTGAACCAATCTCTATACCTCCACCTGAGTGTGTGTATATATGTTGCATGTGTACATACATGTATACACAGGACTAACTTTTGCCCTCAGCTACATAGGTAAATCCCAGTGGAGATTTTGATCAGCATTGTGTGTATATGAATGAAAGTAGATTTTGGCTCAGGATTTGTAATCAATATATAAAGCTTACTGAGTGATTTGAGATGCTTGGAGAAAGCTGTTACATAAATGTTAGTCATTATTATTTGTAATAATTACCTACAGCTGTAACTATGGCAAACCTCCATATAAAAACAGCTAGCCCCGACATATGGCTTCTGTGCTTCAGCCCCAGATTCCAACAAAGTGCACAATAAACTTTTTCTTTAGAAGCATGTGCCTAAATGGAACATGTAAACTCTGGCATATGATAGCAGCCATAACGAGGAGAAGAGAATTATGCCATCCTTATAGCAGCAGCAGTCTGACTCTCACAGAAAGGAATGGGTGTTGGATTGGACCCTATCACGTGAATAACATGCTTCTCAGATGGATTACAACCATGGGCAATGTAGGCAGCAAATTAAATTCAGGTTGTAACTGGGTCAGGGCTGAAGAACATTTTGTAACCATATATTTCCAGTGTGGCTGCAGATTAGCTGAATTCTTATTTTGGGTTGCCTTCATTCTCTTTGGTTGTGCTTTTAAACTAAATAAATAATAATTATAATAAAAAAACCTAAACCAACTGAAACAATAAAAAACCCTCATAAAGATCTTTCCAAGACAAATAAAACCTTCCAAGCATCCACTTACCTTTTCTAGCTTTTGCCATTTCTGACATGGCCACTACAGCCATTTAAGAGATAAAACACAGGAACTGTTGAGCAGCACACAATGCTGCTACTCAAGAGTCTCAGGAGGAAGTAAGGAATATGGCATCTGACTGCAACTGCTTGGGAATTTAGGCAAACAGCCTGTAATTTCCAAATTGATTTTGGCCAGGAGGCCAGGGCTAACACCCACAATAAGTATAAAGTGCCATGGGATCTTTAATGACCCCACTGCTTTGGACAGAGTTTTACATTTATTTAATGCACATTTTATGTTTGTGAATAATATACTCCATAAAACATATACAGTCAGGAAATGCCAAACATTGCCAGTTTCCCAAAGGCAATTTCAGAGCTTGCAGAGAACACTCTCAGGCCTCCATTCATGATCATGTTAAACTTTGTTTATATGAGGTAATCCAATATTTTATTCATTAAAATGCACCATGCACCTAAGAGGAATTAAACAAACACCTTACTATGAACTAAAATTGTTCTTCGCCCTTCAGTGAGTATTAAGCAGGAATAGTTCCTGGGTGCCCAGTCCTCATGCAGTCAGGGAGGCTGGGGACACTGGCTCTGTCGGCTTCACAGCAGCTCTCCAGATCTGCTGTTGGGTCCCTGTTGGACAGAAAAGCCTGGAGAGGGGAGAAGGAAACTTGTGTAACGGGCTGCCCAGGACTATAAAAGACCTTGGGGTCCTCTTCACTGCTGGGGAGAGGCCTTTATCCAAAGATCACAGGTGGAGATCATGTCTTAGGTTGCCCTGAGGCTGGCAATAGCTGAAGGTAAAGAGAGATGGTGGGTGCCATACTGAGAAGGAGAGACATATAGCAATCACCCAACACAACGTAGCATTAGATAATTAGTAACAAAATGAGAGAAGCAGCTACATCTCAGAATTCAGATTGGCATCTTCTACAGGCTGCTTAGCTCAGGTTCTAATTGGCACTGAGTAGCTATGGGAATTCAGGTTTTTCTATGGCTTTAATGCAGCTAGAACAGCCCTTTGTGTTATACTGGTGGTAATTTTGCTTGGGTGCAAACAGACCAAGATTTTCAAAAATAGGTCACTAAACTTAGGCTCCAAGGAGTTTATATGTAGACACTTAACTCAGTGATCTGATTAAAAAAAGACAATCTGAGTGCCCAAGGACTCCTAAAGTTGTCAGATCTGCAGCCAGGCACAAGCAGCAAGCTATAATCAGGTCTGAGCAATTATGTATATATTTGTAATTTTAAAGATTATGCTTCTATTCTGGTAATGACTGGGGTTTTAAACAGCCTTTTGTATTCACTTTATTTATTTATTTTAAGGAAAATGATGGTGATGGCTTCCTGAAATCCAGATACAGTCTGGTTCACCTATGGCATCCTGATCTATATCCCGCTCAGCACAATGTGCAGCATCTGGAGTCAGTGTCAGAAGTAGATATTCATCTGCCTCTAAAGGTCCTAAGTTCTATCAGTGCTGAGAGCTGCTGAGACATTCTACACTCAGCAGATGGATCAGATATGACTGCAAACACCACACACCTAAGAATAGTTTCATATTTCCACATAATTTTCCATGCATTAATTCAAGTGCTTCTAGAAAAATATTAGAAGTGAGAAAAGCTGTGCAATATTTTTGACACACAAGTGAGCATTGTCCTGAGAGCTACCCCAGCACAGGTAGTTTCAATCATCTTTTTAAGATTAATCTAAAAACCTTTCTGAAGATTGATAAATAAAAATGTTATCTTGTGGCTTGGGTTAATGTAAATAAAAAAGGGTCACCTTTTTTTATGTCTTCTAGGGGGTACTGGGTTCAGGTTTTTCTTGCCATTCCCAATTGCTGGTACAAAGCAACTCTGGACTTTGAACACCATTTGTAGTTTTCAAGGATCACAGACTAGCAATATGTGAGGTTCACTTTTGACGTGGATGTGCCATTTGGAAGACATCTGTCCTGCAGAGCCTCGACATCTGACCTTTCACTAAAGACTTTGTTGTCTGATAACGACTGCATCCAAAACAACCTGGTATGCGCAAGCATGTGTGTGTATGTGTCATCTATTTACGCTCATGCTTTGCTGCTGCTCTTTGCAGCCACTCCCTTCTGCCCACCAAGCTCTGTGGGTTGCTGGAAGGAAGGGAGCATTGCCAGCGTCTCCGTGGCCAACTGCTGGAGCAGCTCTCTGATGGATGCTGACTTCTTAAAAGTTTCCTTTCTAAAGAGATCTTCTTGTGCTGGACTCTGTGGCATGTAGCACAGAGGAGGTCAGGGTAGGTAATCTTAATATTTGGCCTAAAAATCTATTACTCTGTTTTGTTAGTCACAACCCCAGGAGCATTAAGATGGGGTGTTGTCATGAAGACGTCTGGTGTCAGGAGACTCATACCAGGAAATGCAGGCCAAGACTGTCAATTTTCAAATTTGATATAAAACAAAAGGGTGTTTCTGTAAAAATGATCAAAGCAGGGACTGATCTTGTGTGGGTATTTCAAAAAGTGTATTTGGAGCAAACAGGCTGCAAGCACCCTTCACACAGTAGTGATACTTGAAACAGATCATTCCCCTTTTTTAAATGTCAAGTCTCCAATATATCATCCAGCAGGAGATCCTCCTAATTAGTTTAGACTTTTTTCTCATGGGTCACACCCTTTATCACTTCCCACTCTGTATGACTTGACTTATGGAACACTTGGCTTCAGACGCAGCCTCAGTCCTGCTCTTTGCATGCTATTTGCACACAAATTACTTACATCCCCGTATTAGTCATTCTTCTGTTTCAGTGATACATTTTTTGTATGTTGAGAGTCTGAGGCAGAAGGAGTATAGTTTGGCTATGTGAAATTGTTCCCAGTCTGGGAATAAGTTCTAGCTCTTGATTAAAAAGTAACACTTCAATACTTATAAAATAGCGTGGCTCAAGTCAGCTTGACCTGAGCTGATTTTGTTCCTCTGTGCAGCTCAGGTGTCAATCTAAGCACATTTGTTCTTTGAAGTATTGGAAATACAGGATGAAAAGGCACATTTCGTGTTTCTTGTGTCATCTGCATAAAAGTATCTTGGGCCAGGGGATAATACCTCTGTCTCTTTGAAGCTGGGGGAATGTCTTCACCATTAGACACAAGCATGAGTTTCCAAAATGGAGCAATGCCAACAGTGTGATTGGAAGACCCTCTATGCCAGCCAGCCCTTAGTATTCTGGGTGGGGTATCTGCTGAGGAAGGTATAAGGTGATATCTGGCTAGAAGTCTAGAGGGCTGGGTGTGAAGCCAGGTAAGTGAACAACACAGCTGCTTAAAAGAAAAGATACTACCTCTCTCCTTTTCCTCCATCTACTTTTTTTTTCTCTAGTGCCAACAACTACAGCACACTATATCAAGCTAAGAGATATGGTCGGTGCATTACCATTGAAGTGGCCATCAGAAGGGACATAGTCCAGGTGATGACAATATTAGGATCCTAGCTGGGGTTAGGAAAAAGAAATAGAAAGAGAGATCCTGAGAAAGGAGAAGGTCTTATGAGTGAATACAAGATTTTTGATAGCCAGGGACCTTTATTGTCAATGAAATTTTTTACATCCAGGACAGAGGGTATCACCTCAGTGGAAGTAAGTGCCTGACTTGTATTAGGAGCTGAGGGACAGCAGAGACAAGATGCGTGTCAAGTTCTACACTACAGCCCCGGCATATGGACCTCTACTCTTCTGGAGTCCTGTGGTACAGGGCTCATCCCAGCTCCTGCATGTGGGGAAAGGCTCAGGAATGTGAACAGAAAGAACCACACTTGCAGAATCATAAATCAACAGGCACATAAAAGGAATTAAAAGTGCAGGGCTTTTCATATTGTGATTTTGGGGAGCACTCACTGAAGATTATTAAGCACTCAGGCTGACAGTACTAGTAACTCTACGTAACAGAGACTGGAAACAGGCTTTACGAAATCACTACTTTGATATAACTGTTCCCCAGAAACAGCTGGAGATAATTCTTCATCTGTTGCTGGAAACAGCTATTTCAATTTAGGATCAGTGTGTGGAGAAGAAGGTGGTTCTGCAACTCCCCCGATGTTCCTGTTTTTCACAGCTGACTGCAGAGCAGCAGTGGGTTCTCCACTGGCATCCAGGTGAAATTATAAGGACATAACCTTGTCCAAAGGCTTGGTGGATGTCTGCGCTGCCTGCAATGCCAAGACTTGCCTGAGGCACAGAGGTTTTGTCTCTGGGAAAAATTAGGAGGTCTTGACAAATAATTGTAACATGCTGTTATAGAGAATCACAGGAAGGAATGACAAAATCCCCAAATGATTGAGTATTCTGTTCCTTTGTAACATTTTGCTTTTATTAATGAAAATTGTGTGCACATATGTTATTCAGTGGCCAGTTTGCTGCATCCTATGTTTGAGGCCCTTGTAACAAACATAAGAATTAATACATTCTTCTGCTTTCACCTATTGCGTCTTCACCTACAGAAAAAAAATCTGGAAATTAAGAAAGACACTGAGCTATAGATAATCTTCATAAAATCATGCAAATTTTTTGTATGTTTCAGCTGATGAGGGTCCTATCATATGAGTTTACCTTCTGTTTTGGCTTCAAATGAATCCCATGTTGCAGAGCAAAACTCAGCAGGAAGAATGAAGTTTTCCACCCCAGATGGTAAATTGGTCCAGTTTCGCTTGAAACTTGGCTTCTTTGCAAATGTTGTTTCACTTGGCCTTGCAGATTAATATGAAATTTCAAACAAAGATTGTTTTACTATGTAAATTAAGCACTGCACATATTCCATTCCTGGACATAATAGGACTTTCCAAGCAATTACTGCTCTTATCTCCAGCTTATCTCCAGCTTAAAACATGGAGATTGTCCCTCTTGGGCTCTCACTCTTCTCCCTGCTAACACAGAGGTAATATGGAAGGATTGAAAATGGCCTGCCCCTAACACCATGTGGAGCAATTATGAGCCTCTTGGACAGGAATGGAGACACTGGATGAAGGGGCTGATGCAAGAGCTGGGTTGGAAAGTGATGTGGTAGAGACCCAAAGCTTCTGGGAGTGAAGGCAGGAAGGGCAACTGGAATGTGGGTGAAGGTGGGACAACTCCTGAAACGAATGAGAGGGAAGGTGGGGTGAGGACAACATAGAGTGAGAAGTGATATGAATGTAGAGAAGGTCTGTGTAGCAAAGTTTGCTGTACTCACATCCCAGCCCAGCTCTGCCTCAGAAGATATAAATGGGGAAATGATGAGCAAAGGTGTGTCAAATGCTCACCACAGTATCAGGCCTGTACATAGACCTATGCACTGCCACCATGCACTGTCATCTGAGGTAGCCAAGATTATGTAGGACCTCTCAGATTTCTCTGTTTACACCCTTCATGGCACTCTCTTTGGTTACAGCATCTCAGCTTGCGACATCCACAGAAGGGCTACACTGTTTAGGGCCACTATGGATTGGCTCTGCAGGTCTAAGAGCACTGGGCTTTCCAAGCTGATTGTAGTTTTTGTATGTAATAATTTATACACAATAGTTACATAGTAGCCTGGAAAAAACCTTGATCTGGGCCACACTTTCATTTGCTGACAGGAATTTCATCCCTGGCTTCAGTGCCAGAGATGATAGTAATTTTTTCTTGACTTTTGCATCAGCAGTTCTATGTTTTGGGATAGGAAATTAGGTCTTGTTCTTCTTGGACATCGAGGAGCCAGAAGATGCCAAGATATTTCTAAGCCCCAGAAGTAGAGGCTATAGAAATGAATCAGAAGCAAAGCCAAAAGCTTCTCTTTTGGACAACTGCAGCTGCTGCTTTGCTTGAGCCCAAGCAGACACTGCTGAATATGCCGTCCTGAGTACTTTCCATTTCATCTGGCATATGGGGTTGAGATTTTGTACCAGAGTTGCACTGATTTTGTCCAAAGTTTTATCTTTTCTTTTGCCAAGATTAAGATCCACTCGAGGGTTCCTATCCAGCCAGCTCTTCTGCAGGTGCCAGGACATGACTAGATGCTTTAAAGCCTTACTCTTTCTTATAAATGACATGCCGGCCAAGCTCCATCGCTACTCCAGAGAGGTTCAGGGGAACTGTTAGCATCTTAGAGAAAAAAGGCTGGAAGGAATATGAGGTGACTCAGTGCATCTCCTGCCTTGAGCCACTGTGGCTGTGTTGTCCACAAGGGGTAATGTTTTCGGAAGCACGGAAGTCCCATTTTCAGCCACCAGTTCCCTTTGTTATGTTGGAAGCAGAGACTTGGGCAGGCTAACTGTCTTGAACAAACATGTGTTTGTCAGGTGTTGAAACTATTGACATCTCTATGTTTTCAGAGGATTTTAGTTTTTGGTTTTTTGGTTTTTTTTTTGCAGCCACATGCAGGAATAAAAATATCTTTCTTTAAACCCAGAATTGTACACTGCATCTTCTATATTTAGGTATAAGTCAGCTCTGTTTGGATGAGATGAATCTACCTCAAAGCTCCTGTAATTTATCTCCAATAAAATAGTGAGGTATGTCATTAAAATAATAGGACTGTGTTATTATTTTCTGGGTTTTTTTATAGTTTGAGTCATGGCTATGTTCCATGAAAACACGCCTTGCGATTCAGTCATTAGCTGCCTACATGTCATTTGAAGCTCTAGTCATCCTGCTTTTTACAAATGTAGAATTGTTTTAAGTGCAAGAAACACATAATGCAATGGAAAATTTCACATTGTATCTGACTAATACAAAAAACCTTTTGATTCGAAAGGTCACAGAAAAACACTGTGGTGCAATGCACCTCTCACAAATTCTTCAATGTTTGCCTGTGGTTTGACTTACAGCCTCTCTATTGTTGTGCTACTTTCTAAGCACCATTTCCTCAGCACCTCTGGAAGACACTCCCGCTGTAGCCTTACCCCTGCTCCTCCCAGCAGCCCTGCTTCCTTGGCAGCCTTCAGCTCACTTGGGTTGAGGTGACAACATAATGGAGCTGCTGATGGTCAGATTTCAGAAAACAATCAAGCACGTTATGAGAAACAATCACTAAAACACAAGCACTTAGAGGAGTCAGAGATAAAAGAGTCTCATTTTTTTGGCAGCCCACGTAGATGTTCTGCAATGACTGATGATATGACTGTTATCTTGACACCATACTCTCCCATGTTGAAACTGTTTATGGGAAACAAACATCATGTGAAAAACAGATTGCCAGACACTAAGTAAATCACTCTGATGAGGAACGAGTCAAGTACTGCCAGTTTTACCCACACTGTCATTGTTATGATGTAACACATTCCTCGTGACTGATATTGTATCCAAATTAGGGCACAAAACCTTCTCTTGATCAGTTAACCGAAATTCCCTGCCTTGTAACAACACCACACACGCACACGCTCGCTCACACACACACACACAAAACCTGAGTTAGTACAAAATGATGCCCTGCGTTAGTGGTGGATTAAGAAAGTGGGCAGAAATGACAAAACCTGTAAATTTTATCCCCTGCCCTCTTTAATAAGCTTTTGCAATTTTCTGAGTTCTGCTAGTAATGATTAATAAACATTTGGTGTGCTAAACATATGGAAAAATCATCCCATCTGGACCATTTAGAACTGGGACGTAGACTTTATCTTTGTTTATTTCATCCTTAGCTAAAAGGCTTATTATGAATTGCAATAATCCAAGAAGCCAACCATGGAAGACAGACAAGCTCTTTAGATAAAACCAAAAAGGCAAGTTTTCTAACCGAGGACCAGATGTATTTTTGGGTATTGCCCTTGTACATATTTAGCTGAGCTTTTCAAGTGGTGAAGATTTGCATGTTTGTTTTGCAATACTAATGAATATGTTTTAGATTTACATTTTAGAAAATGGAAACTTTTATCTTCTTGGGGCTTTGTAAGTTAATGATTTCCAGAAGATAGTTTGGTATCCTCTTTTAACCCTTCACCATTGAAAACATATCACTTTCCGAGGCACAGGGATCTAGGGCAGGCCTGCTGAACTAAACCCGGGAGATATATATGACTCTTTCTATTGTTTATTTCTGGAATTACATAAAATGTGGGTTTTTAATTTTCAATCTAGTGAAAACATATGTAAATGGCAAATTATTTTAAAACTAACTTAACGTGAATCGTGGGGTAGGCATTACTGTACACATGATACTTTAATCAGATAAATAAGGAAAATACTTTTGGAAAAATATAGTTTTGAGACACAGTGTCTTCCATGAGTGAGTTAGCTTCCTCCAAGATAAAGACTGGTTTA
The DNA here is from genome assembly GCA_024336885.1 of Actenoides hombroni. Classification (NCBI taxonomy): domain Eukaryota; kingdom Metazoa; phylum Chordata; class Aves; order Coraciiformes; family Alcedinidae; genus Actenoides; species Actenoides hombroni. The sequence continues at coordinate 377,721 of WUAM01000217.1, read as the reverse complement.
GTGTAATAAGGAAAATGTGCTGTATAACATTTTTACTTCTAGTAGAGAGAGCAAAGCTGTAGTTTCATAACATAGTATTTCACCCTTTGATTTTCTGTAGAGAGGTTACGAGAGAAAATAATTAATGAATAAAACATAATTTTTCAAAGGCTTACCCTCACTGGCAATTTTTATTTGACAAGACCCCTATCAGAAATGAAAAATTCTTCCTTAGGGAACAACGGAACATTTTAATACAAGAGATAACTAGAGCTTTGAACTTTGGGTGGTTGACAAATCAGTCTGAAACAGCCTTTCTTCAGAATTTTTCCAATTGTTCATGTGAAATATGATAGGAAACTAAGTATGATCTTGAAAGAAGATGCTGCTTCTTGTGCTTATGTTATAAAATGTTGTAGACCTCTAACTAACCAGGGTTCTAAAGTAAAGGTGCAGTGTCCCAGAGAAGTCCTGGCCTGGAAGGTTGTCTTGTGTACACCGCAGAGAAGGTTTGGTGAAAACACTTGTGGTATAAACAGTTTGATTCTCCGGTACCCGTTGTAGAGACTTAGCAGGCCATTCACACACATGCAAAGATATGTATGTGTGTTGATGTGTATGTAAGCAGTATTAGGCCCTCCATTGCACATGTATTTATGGGGAGGGGTTCCTAGAATCTAGTTAAAATCCCAGCCACAGTATGGAGGTCATTCAGTAAAGTAAAAAGCTTGTCACGTCTGTTTTTAAAGAAAATGTCAAAGTAAAGCCCTTGCTCCTGTATGGTTTTGGCACAGCAAGGGAAGGCATGACACTGTGCATTCATGGCACAGTATCTTCAGGATCAGGAACCCTAGCTCCTCTGAGCTATTTAACCACTGCCTTGGACTTGGTATGGCAACTTGTCAGCTACTAGTGGACAGGTCCTGGATTTCTGGGTCACTTTTAACAGTTGCAGAGCATACACGTAGCTTATTGTGATCTCAGATCTGCTGTTCATATGCATGTCATGTTAACAGCAGACTGCAGATCTCAGCTGGAGTAAACCAGTGTTACAACCCAGGGAGCTCCTGTGCAGAGCTGAGGACCTGACAGCGTGTGTGCAGGTAGCAGGTGGGACAGGGCTTTCTCCAAGGCCATGCAGCTCCAACTGGTACATTAGAGTAGGCAAAGGGATCTTACAGCCATTGGCTGACCAAAGCTGGCTCAGACTAGTCAACCACAGGGACCAGAAGCCATGTTAGGGATCGTCTTTGAATCATGTTGTTATAGCTCAGTCCCTTCTCAACAGCATAGGCACTGAGTACCTGGCTGGGCACAACAGTGGGGGGGGGCACACAGCTGCCAATGGTGTGTTCATGAGCTTTCAACGAGGTGTCCCTCTTGAAAAAGGTAGTGTCATGGAGAGAAACGTGCTGTGGGCACAACTGGCCCCAAGGCCATTGGCAGTATCATACTGCCTAGTCCCTTTATATTGAAGTACAAGCAGTTTAAACTGCTGAGTTGCCCAGCTCAGACTTTTGTTTCAGACACAAGGTTGTGGAAGAGTTGTCCTTACCTTGGGGCAGCAGTGTATTTTTCACAGAGCCTGTTGGTGACACTTCTTTTACATTACTTTAGCAACAATAATGACTGCATGGGCCTTTTTTTTTTTTTCTCTAGGTGAAAATGAGGTCAAAGCAAATTCAATTATCCCTATTTACTTTGCTACTTTTTTTCCTTTTTCACTGTCTGTAACATTAATACCTCCATTTCCAACACCATGTGCATCAGTATGAGTACTGCTGGAGAACTGACAACTGTGCTCTGCTGAAGCAGTACTAATACTATTTTCTAACACTGCAGATTTGTATTTGTATTTGTATTAAATTGAGAGTGGCTCATGCACCAAGAGGCAGAGAGTCGTTCATTGCATGCTTTGCAGGGAACAGGAGCCTTGCCTAGACCATAAAAGTGGTATTGCTGTGGTTAACATGAGCTAAGCCAGCTGGACTTAAATTCTTCCCATTTCTTGGTGTGGATATAGGACGTACTGTGTTGGCCTAAATTAGTTAGTCCACGTTAATTAAATATAACCTAAATATTTCTTTTTCTCTAGGCTGGAGAAAGCTGATGCACTGCCTACAGACCTTTCACTGTCCAACCTTGAGTACATACAGGATGTGACACTATTTATTTCATCTTACTCCAGTTTTCCACAGGACTCCTGATTCTTCCAGTGTATCTGTGATGGATAGAGAATGAAGCAGGCCTGTCACATATGAAGCAGGAAGAAGTGGGATGGTCTTGTGGTTAAGGTATTTGCTATGATCTAGGAGAAGTAGCATTTTTCTGTCATAAAGTTCCTGTGGGAGGCTACATAGAAGTTTCCCCCAAAATTTTTGAAAGCAGCTGCTAATATTTTCATCATTATTTCTGTGAGTTCCATATAGGGCATTGAAGTCTGATTTTCACAAAACCAGATGAAGTCAATAAACCCTGCAGATGTGGGGCTGCTGTGAGAATTTAAGGTCTTGGGTGGTTGGCACTGTACATTGAGTACTAGTGGTGAAGAAAGAAGGTCTTAAAAGGTCTGAGTACAGGTTCCTTCAGATTTATTGTAGACCTTTTGTTTAATCTTGCCCAAGGTATCTATAGCCTTGTTCAGACAGCCCTAAAGAATGTTTCTCTCCCTTGACTGCACACAGACTAGAACCTGGCAGAGCTGGAGGGGAGAGATCTGAATATCATTTCTCTTCTGACTTGAGATGTTATTGTAATTGCAATGCCAAAGGTAAACACTGGTGGTAACTATTTGAATGTAGACCCCCTTTTATAACCTCATTTCCCTTCTCAACAATAGTATAGTTATAAAGATAACTTTCTTACTTCACATGGATTTGATGGCTACACCCGCAATAGTAAATTCAACACGTCTGGCACTGTTCTCTAATGCCAAATGGCACAAGGAGCTTTTGTCCATGTCATTGACCTTTTTCAGTCTCCAGAACAGGAAGGCTGTATGCAAACTGCCAGTTGAGAGTGGGTCCTGATCTCTGATCTCTCCAAACTGTGCCTGGGAATGATTTGGGAAAATGCTGCTTGTCCCAGCCTGTATCCATGCCAAGGACCATTCCAGCAAAACAACAGCAGCAATGGCATAGTTTTGGCACCCAGGAGTACTCCCCAGCATTGTTTCTTTTCCTACTATAGATGAAGCCTCTATCTACTAAAGGGAACCAATAAGAGAACACAACCTCAACCCTCTGCATGAGACGAGGCATAATTCTAGCATAGGCTGGAAATTACATTTTATTCTTTCTTCAGCTCTAGGTGTCAGGAGCACATGGGTGGTAGGAAGAAGAAAGACTGAAATGAGTAAGTCTTTGACAACTCTGACTCTAGGTGGTAATTAACTTTTTTCACCAGCAAGCATTAAATAGAACCACTTCAAGACACCCAAGCAAACCTGAGCAGGTATCCAGCTTTCCAACAGTCTCTTCTTTTAGCTGACTTAGTAAGGCAATGCTTACACGTGGCAGAAGCTCAGCCACACCTATATGTGCTTGTCCCTGCAGCCTAATTACTGCAGACCCTAGCTTGCTCTACCCATGCTCTGAGTTGATAGACGTAACCTGTCTTGGGAAGCAATATGTTTTGCCTGCTCCAGGAGTCATGCTTTAAGTTAAAATGTATGTCAGGTCTTGCTTACTGCCAGAACCCAGGCAGCCTGTGCATCTGCCTGTGGAGAGGCAGGAAACAATAGTGGGAGTGCCATGCTGAACTGACAGGGCTGTGCAGTGTCCATCTGGAGCTGGCAAGAGGCCTGCCATCCTGAAGGCCAGGCAGGCAAAGTCGAGTGTGACAGTTTCTGCCATATACACAAGCCATAATATCGGTTTAGCTTAATGGTGTAGCAACCTTCCAGTCAGGGCCCTGCCTTTGCATAAATCTGGCTGCGTTTTTTTTTGTTTCTTTTTTTTTTTTCTGGTTTGCTTGATTGTATGTGATTTTAAACATAATTTCTGAGGAGCAATCAGGAAGCACCGTGCAGTCTGCTATGTTGGGATTCTCCAGTCCAGGAAGCATCCAAGATGTTTGACTAGCATCACTGGATGGGTACAGGTGACTGAAAGGCACTTTGTGGCCTTTGCCAAAAAATCATTATGGTCATCTTGAAACTTCGAGTAATAAAAAATTGACACACTTCTGGAGAGTATTGTAGCCAAATTTTGTCCCAGATTACAATGATTCAGCCTGGCTGAAGATCTCAAAGAAATTATTGTACTGGTGGAATTTAGGGTTTACTCTTTGGCCCTGGTATTCTGCTTCTCAAATAGGACCTTCTCATTGACTTCAATGAATGTTAGGTCATATTAATATTTTTTTTCCCATAGAATTAAAAAAAAAGCAATCAAAACCTTGTAGTCTCCTTTTGGCTCATTTTCAAGTTAAACTTTCACTGTAAATCAACTGAAAGGTTTACCTGAGAAGGAACCATTGGAATTGTCCCATCCCTATGATATTATTTGTAGTGACCATTTCTCATAGTATTTTCAATACTAATAATTTACTGCACCAAATTATACTTCATAATGCACTTTCAAACCCTGGTTCTTCAGACTGTATGAGTGGAAAGTTGGCATAAAGATTGTTAGCCTATTTTTGTTGTTGTTGTTGTGGTTTGTTTGTTTGCTTGTTTTAAAAAAAAAGATATTACTGGTTTATAGGGCAGAAAACTCTGCAAAATTCGTATAGATTTCCATGTACCTTTTCTTTCACAGACTTTGGACCAAAGCAGGTTTATTTTTAAATACAAAACCTGAATTTTGTTAATCTTTTTGCAAGTTTCAGTGTTACCAGTTTATATGAGGCTTGGTAATTCTGACATACCTTCCAAGGGTGTTTCCTGTAACTTGGGGCTTTCCTGAGAGGTGCTGAGTGCAGTCAGTTTTGATTTGTTAATACATTGATTTGTTAACACATTGATGTTGTTCTGGATAAAAATGAAAGAGAAAAAGGCATAGGAAGAGCTCTGTTTCTCAGCAAAAGGCAAACCAAAATTTCACCCCACTCCAGCAGCAACTGCTTCAGGTGTACAGCTGCATTTGCTGCTGTTAGGACAGTGACATAGTAATTTTGCAAAGAGAATGGATTTATTGGGCCAAAATTGGTCCCCAGATTGGATAGGAGGAAATGTGATCTTTTGTGACTTTGGCTGGAGATGGAAATGTATACAACAGGTCAGACTTCTATAAGCTTTGTGAGAGCAGTGGCAGGGTTTGGGGTCCCTTACATGACATGCCTTGAGTGCACACAGATTTGGAGCCCTTTTTCTGACCCATTTGGGTGAATGAAGGATTACCCCCTTATATGCTTCATAGGAAAAAGAGTCTGACATTGACTTGAACTTATTAATAAAGAAGGCTGAGGCCAGGAACATTACTTGCCTTTCTCAGATCACACTCTGGAAAAGACAAAGTTAATTTTTGCTTTGGCTTAAAAGCTCTTTACAATGGTCTCAGAGAATTTCCTTTTATTTTGGTGCTGTACCTCGCAATAGCCATTAGTTCCCCTGTTCAAAACCCCATAAAAAAAGGATTCTTGTGGATACAATTCACATGAGAATATTGTGTAGTTAGGATAATACACAGTCAACTGGGGTTATTTTGCATCTAAGGAGATAGAACAATATGGAGCTATTCTCACTTTTTCTGGAACTTTTCTCACTGAGAGAACTTTAGAAAAATCCATCTAATTTATAGGACTCCTTGGGCCTGGAGACCACACATCAAGCTGCAATATTTAAAATATCATAGCAGCAGCACAATACCATATAAAAATAACACAATAAATGATTAATAGACTAACTCTCTCAAACTCGTTCCCTCTGATTATTGCTTTACAATTAAAACAAGTTGGTAGGGTAGTTTCAAAAGAATAAGTGATTACTCTCTGAAGCTATCCACTGCTGGTATTTGTTTAAGTTTATAAAGCAGAAGCTCATTTGGCTGTCTGCTCAGTGCTGTGTTGTGCCATATAGACACCCCTCCTGGTTTCCAGACGTACCTTCCCCACTGCTCGCTCCCGCTGTCCCAGATGCAGTAAGCATGGCTTGTGCATGTTGTACTCTGGCAATACCCTTCTGGTAGATGGCTGCTGGTCATTTCTAGCAATATAAAAAGGACAGCCTTGGGGCAGAGAGTGGTCCAAGCTAGTCTGTGTCTGACTTTAGGATTAAGCTAATACAGAAAAGCCTGGGAAGCACTTCCCTCTCAGCTTAAAGAAATCCAGAGAGAAGCACCTGGCCATCACAAAGGTTCAGGACAGTTAAGTGTAAGAACTTGGATAATTCAAATGAATTTGTATTCTGCTGTTTTGTACAAAAACGTGTCATTGCCATTAGCACTGAGCTGTCAGTTTACGTATGTGACAACAATCTGGATCCTCACTGTGGGCAAAGTAACTGAAGAAGGACTAAGATACATGTACATATCCCAGGGATTTCATGGCACTAGTAGATGCAATGAACTCTGGGATATAGCATATTGCTTTATGGGATGTATTGTTGTATGTGGGGTTTGTGGGTGCTTAGGGAAAACGCTGGCATTGTGCAGTTTTCAATGCCTATCTGTCTTTAGTGTGCAGAACTGGATGCAACCAAGACGTCCCCAGCTGCCATTGCTTCTAGGTTCATGGAGACAGCATGGAACAGTTCAGAATACATCTGAACTCCCAGGTCTGGGTGCAGCCACACCCTCCGGTCACACCCTGGTGCCATTAAAGTTGCAATGGGGTCTTGCAAGGCACCATCCCTCTATTAGAGGGAAGCCCATGTGTCTGAGAAAGGAAGAAAATGCACTGTGTTTCAGCAGGTCTGTTGGTCCGGATAACCAGGATTGCAACACAAAGCAGGAAAAACATCTGCCCTGCAATGGAGACACATCTATTATGTTACATGGATGAAAAACTTTGGAATGATGAAAGCATCTTCTCTGCCACTGCCACAAATGTGGGACCAGATGTTTTAGCCTGGAAGCTGGTGTTGCTCTGCTGTGGAAATACTGACTCCATTGACCATTGCTACTTTGTGGAAACCAGCTGAGGTCAGGAAGTCCCACAACAGTCCAGTTTGTTTCCTTTTAGAGAGAGTTTGGGCTCTGAAATACTTGGAGGATATATTGAAGAAGATTGAGGTGATGAAGTTCCCAGAGTATGTGTAGGTATGAGAAACTGTTGGGACACATACTCTACTCTTCCCCCTTGAAATATTCCTGAGTAGGTCACTGGTGCGACAGGCCTTGACAGATCACTGTAACACTGTGTTTAATGAAGGAAGATCCTCAGATACACATTTGATGCAGATTTTTGAGAAGGTGTTAGTGAGAATATTGCACTCTGTGTGTAGGAAAAGGACTCCACTTTCAAAGAAATAATTTTGTGACATTGCTGAATGAGGAAAATCTAATGTTATGAGGGAAAGAAAAATACAATTTTTTGTCTTCCTTTTCCTCGTTGGTCACTGTACACTGGTCTTGACCACAGCCATGGCTTTCACTCCTCTGCTTGAGGCACCACCAAATGTGTCTGTGTTGCCACACGAGCTCCTTAAACAAAGCATGAGGTTTAACACAATGATTTATCTCTAAGCATCACATGGGGATGTGTCTCTGCCATTTAGCCGTTTATTATTTCCCAGCCAGCAAAGTCAGAGAGGTACTTTTCATTCTTCAGAACTTAGAGGCTTCCTTGGGGTGGTCACATGAGGAAGGGCTTCCTGTTATGAGGACACATGACTGCAGTGGATTTACTTATCTCATTCTATTAAATCTCCTGCAGTGTATGTCTGATAGAAATACCTGATCCTGACTCAGACCTACTTTCACCTCGCTTCACTCTTCTGAGGTCCATGAAATCCTTCTGTTTCCTAATGAAGATCTCTATTCCTGTAGGTACAGGGGAGTGGGATCCACCCAATCCCTAAACACTGAGGGTCTAAAACTGGTGCTTTTTCCTGACTCCAGGCAGAAACAAAGATATAGCACATTGTCTCTTTGAGGTAAGCTACATGTACTTGCTCACATATGGAGCCTGTCAGGAAAAGAAATTTCTTCAACACAAAATGTGATTTTAAAAAGGTAGAGTGGAATCAATTTAATCTCAGTGAGCAGACTTCGAAATTGTGGCTACAGCAGCCAGCGCACAGCACTCAGGGGACAGATATTTGCTGAGCAGCTATTGTAGTGAGCAGAAGCAGCTCACAGAGTCTTAATGCTGGTGACCCCAGATACATACAGACTTTGATAGTTTGTCCTCCTACAACTCACTTATATGCGGAGACCACAAGCGCATGAAAAGGTTTGTGTCTGTCACAGTAGGATTTATCCAATCCCTAATCCTGGAAGGTGTAAAGACTGGCATTTTTTGCTTACTCCAGGCAGGAAGGAGGAGTTAGTGCATGTATCTCCTTCTTGTAAGCTAGAAGTATGTCCTCACATACACAAACCTGCTGATGTGAGCTTGCCCTTTCTGCTGCTTTGTGCAACTAGAGCTCCCTGGTGCCTATCCTTTTAGCTGAAGAAAAAGCAGATGATGGTGGTAACAGGGTGCCAAGCCTGAAGTAGCACACCTAGCCTCTCAGCAGGGCTTACCAGTGCTGGCTGGTTCTATGCTAACATGGTAATGCAGCTTTCTTGGCTCCAAATACCAGCAGAGAAAGCTTGCATCTGCCCCAAGTGCACTCTGTCAACAAGACTTTCTAGTGCACGTCAAGCCTCAGATAAAATCTTGGAAGGTGTCTTCCTAGGATGTGCTAAATATCCTCTTCTCCCATTCACCTTGGTGGGAACTGAACATCATCTCAGCACCACTCATTCCCTGTGTTGCATCATGGAGGTTCAGGATACATAATAGCATTTGTAATAGTTCTGTACACAATGAATAACACATTATTCAGTTGTGCAATGAGGTGTGGAAGGGTTTGATTTCCTGGGCAGGATCAGCTCTGTTTCTGAGCTAGCTCATGCAGTTTCTGTCAGTGTGGTAGAGAGATGTATTGGTGAATGTCTGTTGGTTCCTTGGGTTTAAGGGTGAGACTCAAGGACTGTGACCTCATCACAGACACAAAACTTGGAGAGAAAGCCAATTCCTGCCTGCAGGAGTAGCTCCCCTTGCCTCCCTGTTATGATGCTGAACACAAATAGATTATCATTTTAATACAAAGTGAGAATTAAGCATTAGTCTAATATCTCTTTAGATTAATACGAATACCACAAATGTTGCTGACTGTTCATTAGTAGTGACATGAGGACTCTTAGTTTCCTGTCACTGTTAATAAAGTGTGAGAGGTTTTGTTATTTAGCTTGTGATAAGGAAGTCATTCCTTCCTATCCGTTATGCAGCATGCATAGACCAACTTAAAGAGCTTTCGTTATCATTTGCTACAAAGATAAGGAATTGAAAACTAATAACATGTGGGCACATACACACAAACACACAACCAGATCCACACAAACACAAATATACATGTGCAAACAACACACAGCCAACTGAATAGTCAAAAGTAATTCAGCCTTCTTTTTCAATAGGGAAAAAAATGTAACTTACCTTTCAAAGTTTAGAAAGCCTCAAGCAATGATGGCATTTGTGACAAGTTATGCCAAATGGTCATTATCCCTGAGCACACAGCTCAAGTATTTTTTGATAAATACACAGGAAACAGCTGTATCTATATTAGTCTTACATACCACAACAGGCACTGGAACATGATAGGGAAACCAGTGTGGCCTGGGAAACTGAGACCCAGGTACCTGCCTCTCCTCACTGTGACATCTAATTGCATGCTTGATCTCAGGTGAGTCACTTCACCACTCCTCCTTTTCCCCTTTCAAACATCTCCTTTATTGATGTTCAACAGTGAAAGACTGAACCCAGTAAATCTTTGCTGCTGATTTTTATGGACATACCAGTTAGACTGTGAATCCAGTTCTCGAGGGTGGTGTTTATCCAGTCACCATCAGGTTCTCCAGGTCTGGATGATGCCAGGGAACAGGGCTGGCTGGTTTTCAAGATGCAACACAGATGCAACTACAGCCTCCAGGAAGGGCTTGTTACAGGCCCTCGATGGAGATGCTTCAGGCAAATCAGCAGCCTTTGCCTCCCTCTTTATCCTCAGAGGAGATTCAACCTATCCAAGATTTGACTCACTCACTGAAGTGCCTATTTCAGGCAATGAAGCTATGTAAAGGAATGTGATAACGTGTTATCTGCAAACATCACATGCAACTGTCCTGTCCCAGATGTCTGAAATCAACATAAATTTCCTAAACAGATGAAGAGTTCGCTCTTATGTTTTTACCACAGGTGGAGTGACAGAATGCTTTAAAGTCTTCACTCTGGTAAATCAAAACTCTGTTGACAAAGTAGAAACCAGAGGCTGCAGAGCCTGCACCAAGCTTTTTGATAGCTGAGGAACAGAAAGCATTTGCTTTTATGCCACCTCACTGGAAAAATATCATCGTTTACAGTGACGCTACACTATTTTGCAATGAAGAAAGACAAGTGTCATAAATCAGCTACTAATTTTACTGTGAATGAAGCAAGTATTTTAAGCAATTTGTGGTCAAGGTTGCTTGTCACTGCACTTTTATTCAAACTCATTTCAAGTAATGCTTTCTTAACCTCACTAAATAAAACTGGGGAAACCAGAAAGCAATAGATCTTCATTAGGGTCCCATGTATATGCGTCAGCTAAACCATTATCATTAGCAAATCCATCAGGCGTATCTAACCTTGGTCCAGCATTTAGATCTAATAAGATCATTAACTGTTTCATTTACATCATTATTGAAGTTCCCCAAACTATCTTTTATTTGAGCCCTTGTCTTGTTGATGAATATTATATATTAGCAGTTCAAGACTGAAGGAAAGACTGTGCTCATGTCGCTTGGACTCCTGAAAAGTCATACGCCAATGCTTATTCAAGGATGACCCAGATTTCTACATTTTTCTTTTAGACAATAATTTCTTCTAGGGGAGAATTCATAAACTTTGTGAACTTATCAGAGAAAAGGTGTTAAGCAAGTCTGAACACATAAAATTGATAGATATGAACAAAATTAATCAAGAGAAAAAGGTCTATAGTTCTTGAATGCCACAGAAGAATTGGTCTTTGTTAAAGAATGTAAGTCTATCCTCTAAATTCACTCAGTGGAAGGAAAAGATACAGTGTCTAGTAACAGACCCCTCTGGCTAACTCAGTAATTCTGTAGCAACTGTAAAACTGAAAAAGTAATACACAGAAAGTGAAATCCAGGTCAAGAAACTAAGCATGAGTTTAAAAGAATAGCACAAATATGTAGACAAAATGAGAAAGGCCAACGCACAAAATAAGATAAAGCCATATAAAGGGTAACATGAAATCACTGTATAACTTCCTTGGCAGTAAGAAGAGGACCAGAGAAAACATTGGCCAGCTAATAAATGGGACAGGAAAGCTAATAGCAAAACATGTCAAGAAGGCCAAAGTGTTTAATGCCCTTTATTGCTTCAGTCTTCATTAAAAAGCCTGACTGTAATCAGATGGTTGACACAGTTAACACCAGCCACAAAAGGGTAAGAACTCAGGCAAGAATAGGGAAAGGAATGTTTAGAAACTGCTTGGATAAATTAGATTTTCTCAGATCAGTGAGGCCTGTAATTCACTCTAGGTTACTTAGGGAACTGACTAAAAAATCCTGAAGACCATGGTAATTATCTTTGAGAATTTGGATGATGCTGGGCTAGAAAAAGGCTGACAGAGTGCCTATTAAAAAAAGAAGAAGAAAAGGACACAGAGTCCCAGCTGACCTGACTTTCATTTCTCAGAAAGATCCTTGGACAAGGGATCAAATGATGTGCAAGAGAGCAAAGCTATAAGTAGTTATCAAAGTGATTTGTCAAGACCCGATTATATCAAACCATCCTGTTTCTTTGTTTTTCCTATGATGGGGTAACAAGTCATATGGATAGGCAAGAATTTAGTAAGGTTTTTGACACCACCTCAAATGGCATTTTCATAAGTGCCCAGGGAATTGTGGTCTGATTCATGGGCCTCTAACTTTGCTGGGCTCAGTGAACAACAATACTGAAAAACATGATGCATTACTTTCCATGTCAACTTTGGTTCGAAGGTCTTGAGCACTCTGCTGCCCAGAAGTTATGGCTTCAGGACTGCTGATTCTTGACAAGGCTGTTGCAAAATACCAACAGTGCAAATGGCAGACAAAAACCCACTATCAGCAGTTTAGTACTGCCCTGAAAGGATTTATCAGGTAAGGCTCTGTAAGGGCCCCTCCTGGGGTCCAAATCCACTGTTTTTATGACAGTGACTTAACTGTTGGACTAGAGAGCACACATTTTAAATCTGTATATGACTTTAAGTACTGAGAAATTGCAAGTGCCTTTGAGGACAGGCCTGAGAAACTGGATAAATGTTCTGAAAGCAGGAGGATAACATTGAATATAAACTGACATATAGATAGGGCTAAATGCCTCCCTGAATACTTGATAGGAAATGAGAGGAGAGGTGGCAAAGATCTGGGAATTGTAGTTGATCATGAGCTCAGCATGAGTCAGTAATGGCATTCTGTTGTGAAAGAAGCAAATATTATTCTGGGATATATAAACAGCAGAGTTGTACAAAAGACTTATGAGGTAATCCTTCTTTTGGTAAAGCCTCCAGTAGGGAGCTGATTCCAATTTTGGGTACCACACTTAAAGAAAGATTGCAGAAAGTCCAGGGGAGAGAAATGAGACTGGTCAGAGTTCTAGAAAATATGCTTTGCAGGGGCAGGTGTCAAGAAATATGTCTGCTTAATCTATGCAGAGAAGGCTGGTGAGAATTGTGCCTGCCAGGCTTTGAATAAATAAAATACCATTTCAATGAGATGATAATAAACCTTTCTGTCTCTATTCATTGTGGATAATGCAATAAGCAATAAGCTTAACAAGGATTTAAGTCGTCTTTTAGTAAAGTCTTTTTTTTCTCTGGAGGAGGTTCTTTCAGAAGGAATAGCATCCCTCTGATGGGGACCATTAAGACCAGATTGGTGAAATACCTGCCAGGAATGCTGCAGGTAGAGCTGGTCTTTCCTTGGACAGATTGATGGATTATCCCCATTTTCTTTGTTTCTATGGTAATGGGGTTGCTTTTTAAAAAAAATTTCTGAGTTCAGATTGGTACATATTTACCATAAACAATCTCTGTACTTGTCATGAATACAAACTATGAAGATGCAGTGTGTGATGCTAAACTTGTTGATGTGTAAATCAATGTGTAATTCAAGCATATGGTTAGTCTAAGTGTATTCATTTCTTTTGGTAAACTCTCATTTTCTCTTATTCAAATAACCATTAATGGCACAGCTTGGCCTTGGACACAGGCTACCCTTGTGCCTTTCTGTCCTGAGCCTCAGAATCCTGGGTCCTCCTCATCCGGGAGAAGGGCAGAGGAAACAGACATTGGGCAAGGGATGTCCTAATCACTTCCATGGTCCTGGCCCCATAGGTAGGGCTTGGGAGGTGGAGGAGACTACTCCTGCCCTTTCTTGCCACACTGCAGAGATAGCAAGCAACCTTTTAAGAGCCTGTGTGATCATGAATGGAATGATAGCTAAAGTTAGCTGCCTCTCTGTGGGTACCCAGGTCAGGCAATGCATCTCCTTACAGTCCACAAACTGAGTCAGTCTTGCTCTGCCTCTCCTCAGACGTGGTCTCCCTCAGGCCATTGCCCCTGCTCCCACCAACCATGACTGGTGTTGGGTTTTAAGGCTGCAGAGGTGCAAAGTCAGCACACTTCAACGATCCAGGCAAATGGTAACCCATAGAAACAGTATTAACCTGGTCCAGGGAGGTGGATAACCTCGCTGGAGGTTTGTTGGAGACAAATGCACTTGATTGCTTCTTTCAGGGGCAACTGCAGTTACATAAGGCTGAAGTGGCATGTAACTGCAAGTGTCCTCATTTTGGCCTGAAAAGACAGATTTTATTCTTGTACATGGCTAAAAAATGTGAGCCAGGAGCCATAACACCCATCTCTGTAGGCAGAGTCATCTTGTTTTGCTCTTTATTCCAGTGGATGATGCCAATGCTTCGTTGTTTATTTGGATTGGTTTTATCTTATCCAATGTATTTTGCTCTGGGCAAAGATACAGGCACTAAGTCAACAAAAGGACCTAGGTGTTGCAACAGCAAGTGTTGGAGCCCTTAACTGTTAGGCACTGTGCCATGTAGTGGAATCCTGAGCCCCATCTGAAATACCCGAGCTCCCTAAACAAAGCGTGAGGTTTAACACAATGATTTATCTCTAAGCATCACATGGGAATGTGTCTGTGCCATTTAGCCATTTATTATTTCCCAGCCAGGAAAGTCAGAGAGGAGGAAACAGTGTCTCATGTGACTTGGGAGAACTTTACACCCACTGAATAACAAGCAGCAATGGGGGGAAGGGGCAGAGGGAAGCTGAGCAATTTGGAAACAGCCTGAAGGCAGAAATTTGACACAGAAACTCTTTGGCATAAATTCTTCAAGAACAGTTAGGCTGATGGAGGAGAAGAGGGGTTCCTAAATGATTTGTGTGTGGAAGGCAGGGTGCTAAGCTATTTACATAATTTATTCATAACAGTTTGTTCAGTTGGCTCTATCAAGGACATGGATACTGGATGCTTTAAATGTTCCCTGTGGGAGGAGTGAATCTGACTTTGAGTTAAGCCAAAGGCTATGAACATCTCTAGGGGTATTTCTGTCTCCCTCTATGAGTTTTGGATCAAGCGCTGGGGCTTGTGCTGCTTGGTCCCATGCAGTGATTTTATACCTGTGCAGGGGGGAAGACGAGCACTCCCACATCCAACCCACTGATGGACTTATGGCATTTTCTTTTATTCTTGCGTTCACCCTCCGTGTTGTAGCTTAGTACTCCAAGCTCTCAGCAGTGCATACTCTGGGAATATAACAGCAACTATTGGTTATGAAACGTTCTCAGATGCCTCTGACTGTCTGAGCCTATTCAGAGCAGCACTGTTCTGCCGGCACACAGGAAAGATAAAACTGTCCCACACAGTAAGTGAATCTCACATTGTGCTGGGAACAGGAGGGTCCCTCACTGCCCTGCTGCTCCCTCCTGCTTTCTCTTTTTTGCTATGCAAAGTCACATGGAGATGAATTAGATGCCTGTACTGAGAATTTCAATGGGACTTCACATAATAAAACAGAAACTCAGTAATATTACCTGTCAGTGGGTCTATGGGAAGCAAAAAGGTCCCTGCCAACTCCTGCTGGATCTTGAGCAATCTGTGTGTGGCGTCGGCATGGCAACCCACAGATACAAATTCCATGCATCATTTGTCTGGGGACTAGCCTCTCTCCAACCTTCAGCCTCGAGCTTGACACTGGCCAAGTGTCTAGTTAATCTGAGTCATTGAATTGCTGGAAAGGACTATAGGGTTAAACTGGGATAACCTAAATAGGCTGATAAAAGGCTATTCAGTAAAAGATGCAAGTGCCCAGCATCTCCCAGGTTTTAGCCACATGCTCTCGAGTCCTGAGTTGAACTTAATCTAAAAGAATAAAGGGTAGGCACTGGAAATTCCCCAAAAACTTGGAAAGACACCCAGTGTGATCTTAGTCTCTGCAAGAGCTGGAAAGATTTATTTTAGAAAGAGGTTCGGATGGTTAAATATTATTTAGAAGTGTGGTTTCATTTTGTATGTACAGTGGTTTTTTCTTAGTTCCTTTCCTGTTCTATAATCTCCTCTGTTTCTTTAGTGTAATTAGCCTGTTGTTTTCAAAAGGCTGCTGATTGTGTCTCTTATATATGTGTGAATTGAACTCATTATGCACTGACTTAGATCCCTGGGCTCTGTGTGTGTGTTATGTATGCTGCCTGTGTGGTGAGATCCCTGACCTGCAGCAGAAGGAGCTTTGGAGGATGAAATATTTGCATGTGGCAGTGGGCTGAGGAAGAGGATAACTCAGCAGGCCCTTGGCTCAGCAGCTTCAGTCCTGAGAGCCCCAGTTGATGGCTCTGGAGTCACAGCTCCTGTCCTGGAAGCATCAGAGTCTTTGTTCCCAGGCCAGTCCCACAACAGGAGTCGATTTAATCATAGGGGTTTTTCAGAGATGTGTTTTGGGTAGTGTCTGATGTCCAAATGCTCAGCAAATGTACTCCAGTGTCTCTTGCAAGGTCATCTAAAAGATGAGGTTTTGCAGAGGCCTGATGTTTCTAAGTTCTGCTCCACACCAAAGTCTTATCATATAAATGCTGGATAAAACAGAGTTTCTAGTGCCAATATGGCATAATTATAATAATGGTCCCTGACAACCTGTATCATGGCTTTTAGTATCTAAGTCCTCCTTTTGTGGATGCTTTATGGGAGCAAGCTAGAACTGGGCTTTCAAGGGCCTTTACAGCTCCACAAGTCTTTCGAAAAACTGGCATAGTTGATTGCCTCAGAGACAGGTCTTGTAGTTATGGGTTCCCAGAGCTGGCATTGCTTGTTGGATGGAACTCTGCCTTTTGGACATGCTGGCTCCAATGAGACCTCAAGTCTACCTTTGATCTTCTGAAATTTTGTGATCGTTTGGGTTCAGCAAATCACTATTTTTTTGCAAAACTTTGTTTTGCCCCCAAACTTATGACTAGCAGTACTTCAAATTGGTACGCATTTACTCAGAGAGAGTGTTCAAGGGAAATAAAAGCTTCATATTTGGCTTCTCAGTATACTTTGAGGTAAATTCTAGGGGAGCTGCCTTGTCAAAGCACAACCTCCTTGTCCTTCCCAGTCTACACTGCATGTGGCCAGTTACATCCTCACAGCTTCCATTAAATATGACAACTGTTGTCAACTCACATGTATCCTCATCACTAAGCTTTTAATTCATAAGAGTGTAGAGAAGATGCCATTCCTTCATCTCTCTTTCATACCACTAAGTTCTTGAAGTGCAAAAGACTAGCAAGTACAGATATGTATTATAAAATGCTCTTAAAACGCATCCTAATTTTCCTTCTTTGAAGTGATCATTGGTGCAGCAATGCACAGAAACTAACAAAGTTTCAATCCAGTTTATGGTCAGGAGCAAGGAGGAAAGCAGAGAAAATTGCATCCTTTTTGTCTTCTGGAAACCTGTTTCCTTGGTCTCTGCTTAGGGTAATGTGAATTTTGTCCTTAAAGAGTGAGCATTCATTTGGTGGAAGAAGTCAAAGTCAATGTTAATGAGATCGCTCCCCCCCATGCAGGGAGGTACTGTAGATGAAATAAATGTTATCAAACGTAAGTACCGTCTATGGATGCCAGGCTTCCATTCTGTGTTGGCATGACAGCTTTCAAACTGACACTTGTTTTAGCGACTAAGGAATCAGCCAAAGAGACAATTTCTTCTTGAAGACAGCTTGACAATCTAGCAACTTCTACTGCCATGTTACTACTAAAATGCACAGTATGAATCAGTGTAGTCACTTTGTATTTTCATAAGTAATAGCGATAAAGTGTATAGCTATGTAAATACAGGGTATAAATTCTTCTCAGTTCTGCAGTACCAAGAGAAGAAGAGTGATGGACAGCCACAAAGGGAAAATGTTCATATCATAACGACGCCTGTTTTTCTTTTATGGAGCTCATTCATAATGAATACAGAAATTAACATCATGACAAGGGAAAGAGGGATGTGGACAGCAACTGCTATTCCTGTTACCGTGTTGCCATATCAACCTTCAGTTTAATAATTAAATAATCAGTTTCTATAAATCTCAATCATGCCTTTTAGAAGGAAGAGCTGTCAGGTTGTTGCTGGACAAGAATGCAGTGGGAGCTCTGGGTTCACGATTTAAATATACTTGACTTGAAACTAAAAGCCATTTTTGGAAACAAATGTTTTTTCTATGAGTAGGAAAAAGTAATCAAAAAGTTTAGGTTTACAATCAGATTTCTGGTAGTAAATTTCACAACCTCAGATTCTCAGTGTTTAAGAAGTTGCTCAGAAGCAGCTGAGTCTATGAGAATTTGTGAGGTAGATGAGATCTATTACATACAGACACTCTTGCTCTGCCTGATGTCTCTCATACACTCACCACAATGTCAGGGTCTCCCTCCTGGTTTGTGACTAGTGCAAGTAGAGTAGGTTGGCCCAATCTGCTGACCAGCATAATGGATGGGAGGTGCTAAGGAAGAGGAGAAGAAACATGACATTGCAATCACAGCCAGGGTCCTTGCAGAGAAGGCATCATCTTCCAGCACAGCAAAAAGCATGGCCACTCCCGCAACTCATGAGTGTGTGCATGTAAGGGCATGCCCATGACTGCATACACAAAAGTGTTTCCATCACATGATCTGTTGTCCATTCCCAGTCTCATGGTCCAAAGTGAATCATCCAGAAAGCTAAGAGTCTTGGGAGGTGGTATTCTCAGGCTTTTGGGGAGGTCTGATCCAGCCAAAAGAGCATCAGTCTGGGACTTGGAATGGCTACACACTTTTTCCTTTCTTGGCCATGGTCATCCGGAGGGTGATTCAGCTGTCTAACTGCAATGCCCTTTGAAAGACTCCAGGGTATCCAAGCTATGCGTATGAAGCTGTCATACCTGAGTAGCACAGCAGACACATAGCTTTCTTTCTGGATCAGCAACTGGAGGTCCAGTGTATATTTTAGAGTATCTCAAATGCTGGGATTTGACACCTATACATAATAACTGAATTGCATACTTAATCTATTCCTATTTTTTTCAGGAATGTAAATATTAGTTCCTACAGTAACAAGAAGACTGGAAGTCTCAGTGGTTTAGGAACTGTGGAGTCCTGTGAATATCTTCATAACATTAGACACTGGTGAGTGGAAAGATGTAGGGCATACCAGTACAGGTATTAGCCTTACGAACATAGCTGTTTCACTTCTCATAACTAGCTTAGCTGTTTCTGCAGCACCTTGAATTGTTCTGCCAGTGCTTGGGAAGACTGATCATGTGGGGGCACTGTCACTGGTTAGTCTCGTTGGAGAAAGCACACAGCACGGGTCTGTAAGCTGCTTCAGGCCAACTGCTTTGAGATCCAGGTGTTGGTGGTAGCTAATGAAGACTGCAGGAGGTTAGGAGGGTTTCAGCTCATATCTGCATACAATGCTTTCACTATGTCTGAACTGATTTGATTAGTCAGCCTGGTGAATTATGCCACGTAGGCTTATCCTTTGAAATAGCTGCTTGCTCCAGGGTGTCTTGCCTGGGTTTCCCAAAGTTCACACACCTGTAGATTTTAAGGACCAGGCACCTAATTCTAGCTGGCTTGACAATGACACTTAGACACAGAAATCAATTAGGTCATACAAATAGAATATGTCAGGTGATGATTAACATATTTTGAAAGTGCTGTGGTCTATGCAGTCACACGAAAGTGTCATAGCCACAGCTGTTCTTCTGCCACTGTGCTGCCTTAGTGACAGTACTGAAAATGTTACAGCATAACCTAGTGCCCAGGATAATGTCCAGTGACTCTGGATAACCTATTTGCTGGATATTAAGCCTGTAGAGAAATTGTCCTTGCTACCTGTCCTAGACAGTTTAATACCATCACAAATCATGCCACCTCATTCACTTTACTATGTGGAACTTCCTGGTCTATCTGTGCTTTTTCGTGCTGGTGCAAATGAGGTATAAATGTAGTTCTGTTCTTCAGAAGCACAGAGCAAGGATATGTAAGGCCATGAGACAACTGAGAAACTGGAGTAATGAAGGCTGAAATTGAAACGTTGGCTGAATGCATGCCTCACGTTCGAAAGCTTGCATCAGGACTCGAGATAATTTTCAGAAACGATTATGTTATATTCTTCCTGGTGGGAGTTACATTATGCAAGACAGTGTCATTATACTTGTTTCACAAAGAAGAAAGAAAAGGATAGAGTTTACAAACATGGTCTTCTGAAAGCAATCCTCCAATATTAGGAAGACCATGGAAATCTGGCCAGCAGCAGAGGTTTCTCAGAACACAGCATGCCATGGCTCCTGTCCTCAAACAGTGTGACAGTGTTCTGCATAAACTCAGAAACCCTTGAGAGATGCACATCATCTTCCAGTGGGACTGGAAGAGTTGAAATTTGGAGCATTTCCTAAGGAAGAAAATATTCAGAGTCAAATGAACATAAATCTCAGGCCTGAAATGATTCAGATTATAACCTGTGGAAGCTCGAAGGCTGGGACTATTATCAAAGGAAAGAACAAGGGATGAGAGATGGGATCTCTTTTGTGATGCAGCAAGCAAATACTTGCTCTATCTTGTCAGCAATGACGTTCAGAAACTTAGCTAATAATAGCCCAGCCTTGATATCAGAGAAATCAATCCCCACAGACTGAGCTATCACCACATCTGATTTGTGTACAAGATGCTTAGAACTGCAAGCACAAATGATATAATCCAAATGAAATGTAAATGTGACAAACTGTTGAATCCCTCTTTTCCTATTATCACACCCTGGGCAAAGAGCAGTACCAGTATGGTATTATTTCAGTCACCTCAGTATTGTCTTATGTACACTCACTTACAAGGATCTCGACCAGTACAAATAAGTTTAGTCAGAGAACTAATGGTTGTCATAATATGAAATTATGTTGTTTAACACAGATGATGACAAGCATTTTTGCTGAACTATCTGGCTTATACCTACATATGAGTAATCAGTTGTGGAAATGTCAGAGAGGATAGAGGAATGTAGTAGAGAAGAAAATGTTAAGTATCAATCACATTCAAAAGACTGAGCCAAAACAAGTGAACAAAGAAACTAACCAAAAACCCACAAGTGAGCTATGTTCCCTTTGAATACATGTTGAGACAAGAACATGTCTGATAATGCTATTCAAGTGGTATCTTCAATAGAGAGAACTGAATTGGTCTTCAGAGAATGATCAGGAGAATTGAGGGAAATACAAGAAGATGAGGACCAGCTCCTTCCCACCCTCAAGGGGACATGGTCAAAATTTTAGGAGTTTAATTCCAAAATGGTGAGTCTAAAAACCCTGTTACTTGGCACTGGAGTGCTAGGATCACCCTGATTTTGACTTTAGAGCACCCCAGAGGGTAAGAACTACTCTAATCTTGACAGAGCTGAGCAGATTGGCACTGCGCTCGCAATAATCATGCTCAATGCAATCATTAATCAGTTACTGGATAAAAGACAGACAGACACCACAGAGCGGTGACCGGAATTCTGGACACCTGCTCTCCACCAAAGCTGCATAGTGGTGTCTAGCTTGCCTTGTCTACCTCTCCTCACTCACCCCCAAACTTCTACATTTCAGTCTTGACCGTCATATAGCCTCTATGCTAATGCATACCACAATGAGAGAAGGGCTTAAATCCTTCCAGTAGGCAAGAAGCTGAATTTGTTTGCCTGAGCACTAAGGAATGTGCCTGAGCTCTAAGGAACATGCCTGGCTATTGCATAATGCTCTGCCTCCATTTTTTGCATGGTGCAAAGAGACAGAGTGAGTTGGCTGCCCATGTCTAACATGATGGCCTGGTGTTTGCTTGAGGACGAGGATCCGAGGCCAAGGAGACTTTGCTCCTTACAGAGAGGTTTATCTCAGTTGCAGATGCACACCTGAATTAGAAAGATAAGTGATATTTCAGATAGCACCCTGTACAGGGTTTGCAAGGCAATATTTTGGTAGTGTGGAGGTTACATGGGTGGTTTCTATGAGAAGCTGCTAGAATCTTCCCTTATGTCTGACAGAACAGAATCCAGTCAGCTCCAGGACGGACCTGCTGCAGGCCAAGGCTGAGCACATCAGCAATGGTGGTAGCACCTCTGTCATAACATATTTAAGAAGGGGAAAGAAGTCACTGAGTGGCAGTAATTGCATCTGGAGAGAGGAGTGAGAATATGTGCAAGAAACAACTCTGCAGACACCAAGGTCAGTGAAGGAGAGAGAGAGGAGCTGCTCCAGGTGCCAGAGACGAGATTCCCGTTCAATCTGTGGTGAAGACCATACTGAAGCAGGCTGTCCACCTGCAGCCCATGAAAGTTAATGGTGGAGCAGATATCTACCTGCAGCCTGTGAAGGATCCCATGCCCAAGCAAGTGGGTGCCCAAAGGAGGCTGTGATCTTGTGCGAAGCCCATGCCGGAGCAGGATCCTGGCAGGACTTGTGGATCCATGGGGAGAGGAGACCATGCTGGAGTAGGTTAGCTGACAGGACTTGTGACCCCATGGAAGACACCCACACTGGAGCAGTTCATGAAGCCCTGCAGCCCATGGGAAGGACTCATGTTGGAAAAGTTCATGGAGAACAGTCTCCCATGGGAAGGATCCAACTTTGGAGCAGTGTAAAAGAGCACGAGGAGTTCTCTTGAGAAGGAGGGAACATCAGAAACGTGTGATGAACTGTTAGAACTGCACTCCTGAGTAATTTTTTCTACTTCCTCCAGTACCCTGCTTTGTTATAAGACAGAGCCTGGTCTTATGGTGGTGCTAGCTTATGGCTGTCTACCTGCCTCCAGATACTCTGCTCCTGTTAATATTAGAATAGTACAGGTTCTCAGTTGCTTTCCCCTTTCACACAGCTTTATCTTATCCAATTCATTCTAGCCAGGCAACTGTAGGGGTGACCTTCACACTGTCTTTAACATGCTGTGTTCAAAAGGGTGCTGATATTATTAGCAACGAAACTCCTGGGAGCCCAGACAACAAGCAGAGGCTGTTAGCTTCCTGGTACATTTTCCCTTTTATTTATTTGTTTGGGTTTTTTTCTTAAATAATAATAATGATAAAAAAAAACAAACAACAAACCAACACGCACATGTTTTTTGATGTCAGGCAATAGGAAAACTCTTCTGAGCTTATTCCAAACTGGAAAACAATCTGACCTCAGTCTCCTACTACAGATATGTCTAGACTAGAATTTGCTCTCCTGTTGTAACTTGAGTTTATTAGTTGTTTGCCAATCAGCTAGTAGAGTTGGTGAAGACATTTGCAATTGTAAAATTGTTAATCTAAACATTCCAAGAAGATGTGTTGCAGCAGTCATACATTTTTAGTTTACCTTTGGTTGTGCACTGAGGTAACTCACAAGCATTTACCTCATGGAATGAGCAGTTGTGGACTGTTTAAGCTTTCATTTATAAGCATGCTAACCAGCTTGAGGTAATTGGCAATTGATTAAGTTGGGCCACACATCAAAACCTATGTAATGCCTATGTATTCTGATTTCAAATTGAATTCATAAAAATGTTTAGTATAGGCTCAGCTAAGTGGTCACAGTGCTTAAGAATGAGAGATGTATGGAATGCTTTGCCCAGAAAAATGTGTTTGAGGAGTCCATGGGCAGAGAGAGAAAAACCTGCTGGATGGCCTCCCAGAGAGAAAGTGGGAAGCTGGCTGCTTGCTGGAAAATCAAGAAGAGGAATAGGACGCAAGCCTTCCTACAGTGTGTAACAACTGCTTACTATAAAATAGTGGTTTGAAGAAGTAGATTAAACCTGGTATAACCCTTTCATAGAAAGTAACTGGCCCTAGCAGTCTGTTTCATTTAATGGGAAAAATCAGAACAGCAACCAATGTCTTAATGTAAAGGGGACCCCAAAAATCAGCCATTATTTTTTCTGTAGAGAAGGTGGTGAACTGTAGGATTGGCCACTGGATTGGCCATTGGGAGTAGTTGTGATGGTAGCGCATGATCAACATGTTTTGGAATGGTACAGCTTGATTACAAAATAAGATCTACTTTACTTCATTGACATCAAACAAGTATTTCACAGTAAAACTATGACATAGCTGGTACTGACAGTATTAAAATAAAACGGATCATAATGTTCATACTGCTCTAATAAATGTTTATATTACAACAAATTGAGCATCCTCAGCCATTTGCTTTCATTCTAAGGAGAAAAATTAGAGGATAAAATGTTAAGAAGGATATATGAGGTAATAAAAGGTTTTCACAGGTGCTTAAACACCAAAGAGAAGTAAAAATATTTGATAACCACAGCCATCACTTATAGAATCAAACAGTCCCTTCCTCCACTGTAAGCACTGTCATTATTATATAACAGGTCACAGGATAGTTTATAAGATTAAAAAAGAGGAAGAATAGTGTAGGGTTTTTTTTACCTGATGAGATTTTGAAAGTCTGATGACAAAGTCAGCTCAAAGGCAAAACTCAATTTTGTGCTTCAAGAATATAAATTCTGAGAGACAAAATGAGTGATGTGTGGGTTGAAGCACCCAGTGGGGACCTGAGGAGCTGAGAAAAGCCAGTGGGTTTAGGGATGATGTTAAACTGTGAAAGGCAAATTAGGATTCTCTCTCCCCTCCCACACTAACGCCCTGACCTACCTGCACTCAAGCTGATGTGGTCCTGTTCGTACAAGGGAAGACTTTAACCTGTTCCCTGGAGTCTTGTGTGAAACAACAACAGGGTGGTGGCTCCAACCTAATGGTAGAGTGTGGCCAAAGAGGAAACATGGGGTGCAGATGCCTTCTCTTTGTTTCCACCCATTGATCCCAGCTTGTCCATTGCCCCATGAGCTACAACTTTTCCCTTTTCTTTTCCGTCTGACAGCAGCCGAAGGAAAGAAAAGGAGTTTCACTGTCTTGGGAAAGTGAGGAACATCATCATCTGGGAGAAGAAGAGGAAGAGAGAAGCAGCCAGCCTCTCTGCTCCCTCCCTCTAGAGCACAGAGACCACTCAGGTAGCTCTAAGAGGTGGTTTGGCAGAGGAGTACAACCCCTGGGCAAGCAGTGGACCTAGCCAGCTGCCTTCTCTGTCATGCCTGCATCCCCATCCTGCCCTATGCCATCACAAATCACAAAGCTTGCTTTCTCAGAAGTAATTACCCAAAGACAGAGAAAAAATCAATTAGCTGATCAAGGGAGTGACCTGTGTGGAAACTCAGTGATGTATCTGAACTTAGACTATGTCAATAAAATCTTCAGTCATAGCAGAAGTTGAGCCAAGACTGAGGTACATTTTCCCATAACTTCATGCATAGCCAATTCCTTAAAATTGAACAGCCATGTTCAGCCCACTTTAGGGCGTAGTCTTTTCCACCCTGACTACATATTTCTATGGTAATGACTCTTACCAGACACTTATGTGTGTATGTAAATAAATAATAGGTAAGATACTAGTAAATGGTGCTAAAACTGCGTCAGTTCCTCCGCTGTGTTGCACACATCTCCCATTGCATGCTGCCAGCACTGTTCTCTGCACAGGTCTGTAAAGTCTGCATTTAGCAAAGAGTCAGAGCAAAAATTTGGTTTGGTTCTCTTTTTAATTCCAAAACCTTTGTTGTGATTTACCAGCAGCAGGACATCACAGCACTGGGCTGGCAGGGAACAGTCCACACTCTGTTGTGATGCTGACAGGGAAAACTGGAGCTTCTCCGATGCCTAATGCACAAACCAGGCAGTGGTTGCAGTTTTGGACAGAGAAAACGAGTCAGTCAATGTGGTCACCCTGTGTAATGCAATAAGGAAGAACTGCTTCCTAATTTGTCAGCTTTTGGAGCTGGTATGTGAAGTAAGGCAGCTTTTCTGTCTCTAATAATAATAAAAAATCATCAGGAGAAAAAAGAAATTTTAATCTGTATTTCCATATCGCTTGGCCCCATGAATCCCCCTTCTCATTGGACAGGGTGGGAGCTTGGTGGTGGAGCCAGGACATGTTTAACCATATGGAAATATTTTTTCATTTCTTGGATAATTTTTTAAACTTTCTTTGCTTTTCTCGTTTCACATTTTCCAAAGCATAATGGACTGAGAAGTAACAGGCTCTGTCATGCCTTTAAGATGCTAGAAACTTTCCACTTCCCTCAGAAGTCTGTATCTTAAGGAACAGGCCTTAGACAACAAGATCCAAAGAGCACTGACTTCTATAATGTTGAAGTCAGGCAGAATTTGGCACTTGTGTAGGGGCTTGCACCTCACTGTGAGTGCAATCCCACCCAAAGCTGCCCACCTAACCTATACACCTTTCTGAGAAACTGGAGACACTTTAAATTGTAGCAGAAAACTTCTTCAGCTTCCTTAATTTCTGTTCCATCTTTTGCCCTGAGGTCCCTTCCTCTTGGCTGAGCTAAACACCAGGTAACTGCTTTTCTGCCTGGGGCCATTTGTAATTCACAAAGTAGGTGATCCTCCACCCGCACTCCTCTTCCACCCCCACCCTGAGGGGCATTCTAGATGGAGATGTGCTCCCAGACTGAGCTACTCTGCTGAATTCAGGAAAAAGGCATTGCAGTTTTGGACACTTTAATAAAAACAAAAAAAGCCCAAAACCACAGATAAAGAGTAGAAGAACTTTGTTCCGTATATGGTAACAGTTACAAAACAGAGAGCATATGGAAGATCTGAGTATAATTTTTTCTTCTTATTCATGCAGTACTTCTCCAGAACTAAGAGCACAGGCAGTGTTAGAGACAGAGATGTAAGAGTCTCCCCTTTTCAGCTGATTAACCTTGCAATTATGCAGTAGGACCAGATTCCCTCTCACCTTCCCCTGGCTCTGTGAAACACAAAGTTTCTGGGTGGGCACCAGAAACAAAAAGTTTCTAGGTGGACTCCAGCTGCAGCAGAAGTCCCCTGTCCAGTTCCACCCTGATGCGGCTACTCCTGGGGCTGGGATGTTGAGGCGGGAGCCAGTCTCCCCGACAGTCGGGCAGTAAATCCAGTGCCATGCTCCTACTTTTATGGGACTGTCACAGCAAGTGGATCCCAGCATCACAGGGTGTGGGGGCAAGGATGAAGCAGCAGGGACTGAGCGTTTGGCAGGGGTGGCCATAGGATGGCACCCGCAGTCAATGGACACCCAGTGTCTGACTCCCCATCACTTTCAGGAAGCTCAGCACAGCCAAGGCGACGCTGCCTCTGGGCGTACACAGTAGCAGAGATTAGAGATTTAAAGCAAATCTTCTGCGCCTACAGCCTCTCAGGTGCCTAAACAAGTTAGGTGAAATTTTTTTTGGCTCACTGTCCGCTACATAGGCATCTAAATTCTGCATAAGTTGCACTTCAGGTGCCTTGCTGTTTTCTTTGGATTTTGCCCTCAGCTGTGAGGAGGAGCACAGGTTTGATCTGGCACGTGTTGTAGTAGGACAATGTCACCCATTGACTACGTCCCAGAAATCCACTCCCTGTTGCCTTCTCTTCCTTCCCAGCTCTTAAACCTCATGACAGCAATTACAAAGCTCTACCTACCATTCTGTTACTGCTGCGCTGCAACCAAGCCTGTGAACTCAAATTGCCAGTTGTTTGATCCAGTTTAAATTCACATCTGCCAAAATAATTCTCTCACTGGTAAAAACTCCATTTTCTGCTCAGCTTCTCCACCCTTCCCTCATATATACATATGAGGTTCATTCTTCAGTCTGGATTGTTTACTTTACTAACAAGCCAAATGATATTGTCACTTTTCTCTTTGAGGTGCCACCATCCACCCCAGCCTGCAGGAGAGCCAGGGAGCAGCCAGGATAGAGAACCAAAGGGATCTCCATGCTTCAGGATTTGGGTCTGATGTGACACAGGCTGCAAAACCTGGGCTTGTATGATAACAGTCTGCACTTCTTTAATGATGGTTTCCCCCTATGGCTGAGGATCTCTGCAAGCTTTATTTTACCCTAATTAATTTTCACTCCTCTCCACTTTCATGGTTGACCTTTTCTATCAAGTCTTATAGAACACATGAATTGTCTGTGAAACTGAGGTTGTTCAGCCATTATCCCCTATAGTTGTGCTCCTTTCCTCTTCCCCAGGGAAGAAAATCCATTGAAGCAAGCTGTTTAAAATATTTGCAAGGGAAACTGTGAAGTATTTAGCCTTCTTTTTTAGTTTAAATATTCTGGCACACAGCATGGGCCAATTAAAGCCTCATTTTCATGGATATTTTATATGCAGTCCTTGTATAGATGCACACAGAATGTAAGCAACTGCTTGTTTTAGATATAAGTGCTACACTGTAAAACTTATCACTAGGCAAAAATAATTCTAAACAGACAGATTTTGTTTGCTGGAAGAAATATTACTTACCAAGAGAAGAGTGCATGGAGGACTCTGCTGCTTGGGAAATGGCAAATTTTCACATTTAATTCAAGTAGAAGTTACTTTTATTGTTGCTGTTACTTCTGCACAAGCTCTACTATTTATACGATAAATCAGAAATTATACAAGATCAAGAGGATTTTTTAATCGATTTAAAATTAAGACAATTATGGTATTAGTTGTCATTGATACACAACTGTAGTAAAGTGATACAGCAGTGGCTTATCCCTGGAAACGTTATTTGGCATGGGAACCTTCAGCAGGGGTGCTACAGAGTCAGAGGAATTGTGAAAGTAATGACTACTTAAAATGGCAGAACCGTCATGGAGGGTACAGAAAGCACCAGAGATTCTGCTCCTGTTCCCACCTCCAGGTGTGCCAGTTTCCTACAAAATCTTTTTATCCCCCAGTGTACTTCTCTGGGGAGTAGTGTGTAAAATTTGGTGGAGCCAAACCACGGCAGCCTTTGAATGGCTGTTTTGCAGTTTATATTGCCCTTGTGCCTTTCTGGTAAATACAGTAATTGCTTTTTATGATTTCTGTTTGTCCTTTGTGAATATAATGACATGTTTTTACAGATAGCTACAGATTTATATATAGTCTAAATGACTTAAGAAAAGTAACTTTCTCCACACCTAATATTACTGAAAGATTTATTCATGGAAGTAGACAAAATAAAATCATATTAGTAGACAGTTCACCACACCTGAGAGATTCAAAATTCTGTATACCTATTTTTTCATCCTGAAGAATGACTAGAGATGTGAAATTATGTAGAGATATGACTCCATCATCATTAGGACAAAACCAGCATCATTTAACAGTGGGCAGGAGGGGATGAACATTTTATTGAGGCAAAAGAAGATGGTAGATAAATTACATCTCCCTGAATTTGATCAGGACAAGGAGCATGTTTCATCTTGTGAAAGGCTGTGTAATATCTTTAATAACCACAGGAATTAAGACTTTGATCATATATTTCATATAGAGCTTCACCTCCATCAGGGAAGAAGCATTCAAAACCAGTCCAAGGGAAAGAGGAATAGCCTGATTAATGTTGCTACCACATTCCCCTCCAAGGCTGTAACTGTGTGAGGAGCACTGAGATGTGAAACCAACAAAGAAAGAACTCAGTGTCTCCCAGCAAACCCTGTATCATTATTGTAAAATTACTCCTTGCAAGAGAAGTATGGCATTCCAAAAAAAGCGCCGTTTTGTCAGGGCTGCTGCTGGCACAGTAATACCAGACAGGGATCCCAGCTTTTCACACCCACAACCAGCATCATCACAGTGCTGGCAGAAGCCTGCCGTGCGGCTCTGGCCTCAGATGCCAGACGAGACCAAGAATAGCACTGGGTGGTTCGTTGTGTGGAGTACTGGAAAAAAAAATTGTATTTAAATCCAGTGTTTCCAAAAGTAGCTGAAACCAGGAGGTTATAAATTATTAACCTGTAACACAGAAGGTTTAGGAGACTGCCACTTGTGTGTCCTGGAATAGTTTCTGCTACCTTTTTGGGATGGAGCAAAACCTTTCATTTAGTTACTGCTTTCAAGCTGAATTTGCAGCAGCTGCAGTGTATCTAATCCTTGCAGCACATTTTCCCTCTAGAAAAAAAAAAAAAAAGAACAAGCTATTTTTTTCTCATTATTCAACTTTTTGTTGCGTTACCAAGGTTTTCATTACTTCTAGGTTGAACTTATTAACACTCTACCTTCCATGTCCTACCACTCTTTTGCAAGATCCATTCCCATCAGAGAAGAGGAAGGGAAGAGAAAGATGTAATCTGTGTTTAGAAACAGCCAAGACTAAGAAACAGAGGCTACTTAATGCTATTAGAGCTTTTTTTTTTTCTCCTCTAAAGTCAATTACGTCCATTATGTTTTAAAAAGAAATAATTATGGAGAAATGTATCTATCTGCTATGATTTACCTATTAATGTCTAACTTAAGTATCTTTTGCTTTAGATGGAAATTTTTAGTTCCATAGTTGATTTGTGTGCTACTGGTTTATGAAGAGAGAATATATAAACAGAGAAAAGGCATGTACTGATAATAAGGAAAGTCAGGATGAAATCACAAAAACAAAACAGCTTGGAAATTCTTACCCTAAACTCCTGTTTGCAATGTGGGCAACTTGAGGATGAGAAACTGCAGGACCCTACCATCATGCGGATGTTACATGTCCATACCTGCCATGCTATCCCTAGAAATGTTTACATCTGTATGGATATTTATGAATAGGTATGAAGGAAGGAAAGTGTGTGTGTAGGTTTTATGACAAGTAGCATATGATTTACTTTTATTTGCGTATACCGTGTATTAGAATGGCCAGATTAGATGCAATTGATAATACCAGTGACTTTTGAAACTGCACAGCTGAAATTGCGACAGCTTCGAGGGTACCAAAAAATTGAAAATTTTACTGCATTAAATATGGAATGAAGTAATGCAATCAGTCAAATATTCTCTCTGTTTTGCAATTTAATATTACTTTCTATGTACCTATATTTGCCTTTGTTCTCTAAGTTTTTATTTGCTAATTTTTAAATTCAGGATAAACCAAACTGTTGGTGGTCCAAGCTATTTTCTGAAGTATTAGAAGAAAAAGTATAATATGTAAGAAATATGGCTATACACCATATTTGAGGAAATGCAGATCCAGGTCCAGTTATTGGTACACATAGGTACATCTGTCTTTATCAGCACATCCTGTTTAGGCTATCTTCCCTCAAACAGCTTAGGTGTTAGTCTCACAGAAGCAGTATATCATTGCCTTCTTCTGTTTATCTTTGGCAACTACAAATCCCATAGAGGATATTTGTTTTTGTAACATCATAATGATGAAATAGATTTACTGGCTGCAGTCACAGGAATGCTAAGCAGTTATTAATTTGTTTAATCTCTGCAGCTTTGTTGTAAAAATTCAAAATTGTCTTGAATTAATCGTTAGGAAAAATTCAGACATTTGTGTTTACGGTTACGGAATATTTTGATAGCACCCAAAAAGGTGTGGGAGATAGTGTGGGTACTCACAGCTAGAGAACATCCAGTAGAGAAAAAGTTACTAGTGTCACAGGCTTCATGGAACAAACAAGGTACCCAAAGCAGCATGCCCTCGGGTCTGGTAGGGCAGGCTGGTTTCACACTCTGGCAGGTATTTTCCATGTGGGTCATCTTCAATGGAAAATGATTATGTTAGGCAAGGTATATATGCCAGAAGAAAGAAATAATTTTCAGTACCTAAGATGGAACCATAACCCCAGATCTGGGGTTCAGCTATATGATGCCTTTGTTCTGTCAGGATGCTGGGGTTTTTTTTGGCATTGCCTTCCTTAATGGAAAGATATACCTTTGATGTGGCAAAGACAAAGAAAAGCCACAGTCCCAGATCACCACTGATAACCACTTTTTAACTATGAGCCCAGGCTCATCCTATCTAACTTCAGGCATTTAATGAAAGCACTTGCAAGTCTGTACAGAAAGTGAATATCCTTCTGCAGAGAGCCCTACAGCAACAGGGTTTCTCACTTGAGCTCCTTTAGTTAAATTCTTGAAGTGGAGGAGGTTGAAAGCAGATCGGTGTCACAAGGCAGCCCTGAGCATCAGGTCAGATGTGCAGCACTTCTGAGAGATCTGCCTTATTCCTGCCTCCCTGAGCTGAGCAGGCTCGTCCTGCAAGCAGATCAATCCAAAGCTGAAGATGCAAGGAAGCACAAGAAAAGAACAGCATGCTGCTCCATCTGCTTTGCTTGCAGTGCTACCACACTTTTTTCCCCTCACTGCTTGGAGTCTAACAAGCCCAAGAGCTAGTAAATACTGCTCAGACTCAGATGAACTGTTTTATCTCTCACCTTCTTCTTGTCTGCAGCTCAAGTACTAAGTTTCCTCTACTGATTTGCCTGTAGTAATTAGATCAAACAGTTCTGCTTCTACAAACTAATTTTGGCATTGTCTACCTTGTTTTCTTCTAAATAAAAAATACCAAGGTGAACAAGACAAATCTGGAAACAAAGGGTGGCATAAGAAATACGACTTATCTGCCCTTTTTTGCTTCATCTCTACTTTTTTTATTCCAGTCTAAATATTTGGTGTGATATTTCTTCCAGCATATTACAGAGGACCCTGTTGTCTGTGTGATACCTGTGGGTTTTCACAACATTAATATCCAATACTTTTTGTTTGTTTGTTCCTGCTCCTTCACTGAGTATTTTCATTGATGTTTTTAGTTTTCTTTAACCTTGACATTAGATGCAGTATTGATGAGGGAGAAGCAGGCAATCATGTCCAGCTGCTAGACCCATGAAATAAGCTTGATTTTCCAGCTTATCAACTCTGACCCAAAGAGCACTTGTTGTAGCTACTTTTTTGAAGGTAATATGTTGTCTGTATAAAGTATTTAAACTTTACAGTTTCTTTCTGCTTCTTCCCTTGAGCAGTCCTTTAGAATTGATCAGGACTCTGCTAACAAAATAGGTTCTTGTTATGTTTATATATTAAAAAATCACCTTACCAACACAGTAACATTTTGCAGAAATGTAGAGTTTCTGACAAAGTTTTTTTTTTGCTTCAGATTGGTGACTTGGACCTGTCCTGTAAGTCCTCTAATCATGTTGCTATTGCCTGTCCCCAGATGTCTGTGTCTTCCTTTTTTAGGTGATTACTGTCGAAGACTCTTGGCTTCATCCCACTGGGGAACTGGAAAAATATTCTGCAATGTCAGCTTGAAGAGGAAATTGTTCTCTTCCTCCAAATTTATATTCATAAAATAAATGACAATGGGAACAGAGGAGTACATACTTCACACCAACATTTTCAAGAACCTTTCTAAATCACATCTGCAAATTCACAGGAACATTGTTATTTAGTTACACAGGAATAGTATAGAGTCTTAACTGAAAAGAAAGACTCTACTGCTTTAAGTACTATGTAGAGAAGTACTAAAAGATGACTCCTGTTTATACGGCTTATGTTCTACATGGCATTTGAGAGATGACAGGCAATTAGAAGCAAGTAGGAATAAAACTGAAATGGCACCACTCAGCAGTTGATATGCAGTATATTTGAAAAGTGGAAAGGATAATTTTTATTATGAAATTTTGGAGATAGTATAGTGCAGATCTTATTTTTCCATCACTTCATTTGTACACCTATGTTTAGTTGTTTCTGGATAGCATTTGGCATAGGCAAATCTTTGTTTATTTTGGTGAAAGTAAGTTTTTCAAAAAAGTCTGCAAAAGAGTAATCTCATAAATAAAGAAGTAAAAGAAGTTAGTCTTTTTGGATTGTGGTGATTTTGTTGTTGTTGTTTTTGTTTTTTTTTATTTGTTTCTTTGTTTTTAAAATTTTCTTGTGAATTCCACATTTGAATAATTTAGGGTTGAATTTTTTTTTTTTAATTGTTTATAATGTTGACAATCAGTCAGCAGATATTATATGTGCTATTGCTTTTAAAATCTGAATGACAGGGTTGGAAGATCAGGTTGACATTAGCAAATGATCCCATCCTGCAATCATGTAAACACATGTTTAGCTTTATATCCTTCAATGGAGAAGTCACATGGATAAGTATCTGCTGTGTCAGTGACTCAAGATTATTTTCTTCAGACCATGAACGGCAGTTGCCCAGCAGAATTTTTATGTTGCTCTAGTATTGTAATCTACTACCATTTTACTAGTGTTTACTTTCAATATACAGTTTGCTGGCAGCAAAATAATTTAAAACAGGATTTTAAACACAAGTATAGATTATATCTACTCTAACAACTTTATCTCCACAATAAATATATACAAATTTTAAAATTCATCACCCTGTAATTTTCAGCTAGTGCTTAAAGTAATTACACATTCTGTGGTGATAACACATTCAAGGTTTGTTGGTTTTTTTATGATACCACAAGCTGGCAAGACACCTAGATCAGACGTGTTAATGCTAATTGGCAGATAAAGCATAAATCTGAGGGAGTCTGGATTCCTGCCTTTTTGCCCATTTTTTGTTGATTGGAAATGGAATTCTTTTTATCCTAGCTTTTGTTATTCAAAAATGCCAGGCAATTCACTGCTGTCTTTCCTCTGTGCATTTTAATCTATCAGTTCTGCTATTCCTTTAGTGCCGTGTTGTTTGTTTTTAATCCAGTAGACTAAATCAGTTTTCTTTTTAACTGCCTTTTAAAATCAATCATACAAGACTTCCTAATGTGAAAAGCAATTGGCTCTGATGACATAGCTCTAACACTGATGAGTTTGTTTGTTGTTTATTTAGAGAGGTGCATGACCTACTGATAATAGCAGTGGTAAACATAATTTGAAATATAATAGTTTACCTGTTTGTCAGGTGAATACACTTGGTCATTTCCTCTATAGTTCTTATATAAAATATTTCAAGCTTTTTGGAAATTCATCTCCCTTCAAGTGTGTGAATCCTTCTCCGATACCTGATCCCTAAATATCCTGTGGTCCGAGTATACTCACCCTGTATTCTTTATTATCCTTATTTTTATTCTGCAAGCACATACAATTTTAAACCAGATGAAGGACTCCAGAGCCTGCTCTGAGGCATGCATGACATGGATCTTCTTGAAAATAGTTCAGTAACTTATCACAGAAGGAAAAGGTTGGAGTTTTCTTTTTGAAGCCAGGCTTTTTTGTGAACACAGACCCGATCTCACAAAAAATACCTGTCTGTAACTGAAAGACTATGTGATCTCCCTAGATGGAGGTGAATGTGTAAAGGTAAAGTCATGAAGCAATATCAGATGATCATAGAAGACAAAATGACACAAAGGTTATAGATAAAAATAAGCAATCAAGACAGAGTGTTTTCAAAAGTTGCTGCCTACAGATGGAAGAAGAGATACATTGGTGGCTACTGAAAATAATTGTATGAATTCAGTGAATACCTCAGGAAGCCCCTGTTGAATATTTTTCAGAAACCAAAAGAATACACTGGGGAAAAACATTCTGTATCTGTTCTATGTCTTATATTTTCCCATGAAGTTTCCACTAATAGTTACAGTTGAATAGAATGAAGTGAGTGAGGTGGGCTTCTGAGCTGGCCAGTGTGGCTACTCATGATTATGACTGTCAGTGGAGGGGCAGTCACTGAACAGAAGGTATATAAAATACACCTTCCCTTGCCATTAAGATGAAAAAAACAAAAAAGAAAAAAAGACACTGATAATTTACCTTCAAAAGATGACACAACTTCCAGCTGCCATATCTGCTGTCAGTTGAGCTTGACCAGCCTGTGATTGAACAAACGATGCTCATCATAACACAGAAAACCAATTATGCTCCTTTCAAAGCAGCAGCAGCCGCCTTGAGTATTCTTCCTTTCCGAGACAGTATCTCATAATGGTAGAGTTGGCATGAAATAGTTGCCCTTGGCTGCTGAAAGTTTGCCTGACATAATAAACAATGTGATAAAAAAAGGAAACAGAAAAAAGAGGTGCAAAGGTACTAATAGACCTAGTGTGTGTCATTTTTAGAGTATGAAGACTTGAAAAAGGTTGTCAAAAGCTGCTTTATCTTATAATTTTTATTTTATA
>WUAM01000217.1:304810-333432 GCA_024336885.1 Actenoides hombroni | reverse complement strand
TATAATTGTTTAATATTTAACACCCAGTGTTACTTTACTTTCTGGTAGTGTTACCAGCTCACCTCTTTAGGGTGAGAGTTTTCCTCTACAGAAGCTGCCCCAGTGTTACTGGGTGGAGAAGTGGAGGCCCTGTGCCATGCCAGATTACATAAAGCGGTGTCAGAGTTGGACTGCTTTCATCCTTGCTGATTTCAAACACAGAGCTGCCACTGGTACATTTGCAGTTTGTGCCAGGAGACCAGTCTGAGTTAGTAATTGCTATTTGTCTTGTGCTTCAGACTGGATGTCCAAATGATTCAGCTCATACATCAGCTGGGTGACACTGTGTTTGAGATGACTGGCTAGAGGAGTTTGCTGATTATAGAACCACAGTTCTGAGAATCAGACTCCTCAAGCTTTGTCTTGCACAGTTTTGTGCAAATAACACCTCCAGGAGCCTTTGTCCAGTGGGACTCTAGACACTGACGTTCAGCAGTGCAGTGTGGTGTTGGCTGGATAACAGCCACCTCTGGATAAGTCTTCAGAAAGAAAAGCTTCAGGAATGCCATTTCTCATCAGCTGGTGTCAATGCTTGGAGACAGATGTTAGCAGCTGGGTGTGGTAGTACAAAATGGTCTAGGAAAGAAAGAAGAAAATGTTTAATAGGAAACATTAACTTTCTGGCTAGGCTATGGGCAAATACAGCAATCCCTTGTTTACAACAATAACTACTGGAAGCTTCAGAAATAGATCTCTGACATTTTAAAGTAGTATGTTTACTCTGTTTGATCAGACAGAAGATAATGTCATGTGTTTATTTTACCATAAACACTCCTAATAAAGACTCAGCATTTCAACTATTGGCAAGAAATAGAAGAACATGAAGTACCTTTTGAATATTCAAACACCGGGGTGTTTGAAAGTATGCAGTTGACTGTAATTGTACTTCGTATGTCTTAAACATTCTTCACAGTAAATGTCTTGATTTA
Source organism: Actenoides hombroni (assembly GCA_024336885.1). Classification (NCBI taxonomy): domain Eukaryota; kingdom Metazoa; phylum Chordata; class Aves; order Coraciiformes; family Alcedinidae; genus Actenoides; species Actenoides hombroni. The sequence continues at coordinate 332,464 of WUAM01000217.1, read as the reverse complement.
TGAATGTGTGATAAACCGATTACTGGAAATCTCAGAAGTAAGACAATTTGCTTTTTGTGATTCTTTCTAAAATAACCCAGCCTCTGGGAATGGGGAATGTTTATGGTGAAAAACAAGGACTGTAATTAAAATATAAAAATATAAACAAGGAAGTGCTAAATGGCCTTTGGAAACACAGCACACAGTGCACACACAGTTCTCCCATGTTTTAGGAGGATAGGCATTTCCATTTTCTGTGAATATCTGAGCATCTTACAGTGGCTAGTGAGCCACATGATGTGAAGCCGGGTAATTCTGGTCAGACCAGTTTGGAAAGGAGTCACTGAGAGTTAAGCACCTAAATACATCCCATATTCCAGGCTAGAGATGAAGGCAATCACAGATGGTTGTGAGCACTGCTGCGTTCACTGTTGCTGCACCAAGATCCCATGCACCTGCTTATTAAGTAGACGTACAGCTCTCAATTAGAGACCCGAACTGCTTATATAAATACAAAAGAGCTGGGGCTTCAGAGTGGGATCTCAAATAGCCACAGGCTTATTTTGCTAACTAGCAAGAAAAGGCTGAGGCTAGCTGGATATCACAAGTCCTGGATTTGGGCTAGAAGTGTGCTGTCCTCTGGTCAAATTCCTACACAGCCTTTAGCTTTCTGGAGTGAGGAGCCTAAGAATAGATATGCTTTAAAAAACAGAGCAGAGATCCTTCTTCCTTTTAGAAGAGGGCTGCTATGGCATAGTGCTCCTTTTCATTATTATTTATTATTCAACTCAGTGGTTAGTACACTCATTCAGGATGTGGGTGACCCAAGTCCAGTTCCTTCCTCTGCCTGAGGGGCTGTAAACTCACATCCCATAATTCCTTTCAGAGTGCCATAACCATCGGCCTATGGACTAGTCTTGAGGTGGGGGACACAGTCTATCTTGAAGTGATCCCCCTTTGCATGCTATCTTTTTTCTCTGGCTCAAGAAATATTGAAGTACACCATGAGAAGTGGAGCAACTTCAGAAGGAAGGCTTCACAGAGTCCTTCTCTTCTGATCATTTAGCCCACAGCCTAGAGTTCAGGTCAGTTTCCTGAATAGTGGGAGGTCTGAATTTAATACCCCTGGGGCTGGGGGGTAAACTATATCTTCCATGTTGTGCACAAGTGCTCTGATCACTTATAAAGGATAAGATTAAGTATGTATGAAGGACAACTCCTTTAAGGGATTGAGCTCTAAATGACTTGCCAGTGCAGGGAAATTTGTGGTCAGAACCCCAGTGACAATACTGTCCAAGTGTATAAGTACAAATATATTTCAAGAAGCATGCATCATCTGTAAAGGCACACGTTTTGCTCTTGCCATCTAGGAAGCTAATAAGACCAGCATTTTCTAGATTCAAAATTACCGTACCGGTTTAAACCAGAAACACACATTGTAGTTTAGCTATTGCCCTGCTATATATCTCTGTAGATGGGAGGTGTTGCGTGCCAGCTTCTTCAAAGATCTTCCCCTATGTGGCACTGATCCTACACTACATAGGAAAGACAATTTCGAAGTGTCAGGTATGAGACAGAAGAGGGGCAGACTCTGATCCCAGGCACCATTAAGGTAGCCTAAATTAGACAATTTCAGTATGTTTATCTTAGGTTAGTTAAGGTACATCTGACAGCAGAATGAATGTCGACTCCGAGAAACAAAAATCAAAAGGATTTTAAGAAAAAGTACTTGCTGTCTGGGATAAGTCCAGGGTCCACACTAGAGCTGACTGAGATTCAGCACTGATTTGAGGAAAACTGAACCCTTGACAGCGCTGTGGTCACACTGCTGCTCCTCAGGAACCAGAGCACAGTGCAGCGTGGACAAGTGGAGGTGGCAGCTAACCCCCCAGTCTCTGCTTGCTGCAGCAAAGAGGCTAGAAGAGTTTGCACACAGGCATTTGCAGCATCATGAAATAGCCTGTTGGAGTCCTAACGGCAACATGCTGGAGCTCAATCTGGAGCTTATGAAATCGAAGAACTTAATCTGTAATTTATCTCCTGACTGCACTCAGCATGAATGAATCCCCCATTTCCAAGGAGCATCGTCCCATCAACTGCATGAAAGATACACTATGTCTGGTAAGCCATGTGTGGATCAGACACAGTCCACTTGAAAGTTAGATAACTTTTCTTACAGCCCTAAGCAATTACATTGAATTGCTCTATCTCAAGTATACCTGCTGCTCTTAAACTCCCTAGTTACAAGACTTAGAGAAGATGGATTTTTTACCATGTACACAAATGAAGTAGACAGCACAATATGCCAGACAGACCAGGCTTCATCATTGTTTTTAAATAGTTTTTGCTCTGATGGATTGCACTGTTATCTGCAGATTGGCCCCAAAACACGGGACACATCTAATTGATAGCTGATGTCCAGCGTAGTTAATATTGGTTGACCTGCTGTTCTAATGAATCAAGGTGCAGCTGATAAGCTACCTCACAACTTACCCAGCTTGTTAAAATGATGATAAATAGGGTGTCACTTGTTGAAGCCAAATGAGACTGACTTCTAAAGGTAACTGAGGCAAAATCAAGTGCAATCTAATCCAAGCCTTGATCTATATCTTATTTGAAAGTTTGAAGATCTCTGATTATCATAGTTTGAAATTGCTCTTGATAAGGGTCCACATACTGTGAATTTATAGGCCTGTTTTTCCCACCACATTTATAACCTCATCAAGGTAGGGCTACCTTTTTTTTTCTTTTTCTTGCTTCATGAAGAAGTCTCTAGGGAATAACTTCCAAGTAATCGAATTTAGTTACTTCATACAATGGTAGGTGAAATTAGCACAAAGTAACAGGAGATAGATTAATGTGATTTCAGGAAATAATCCATAAAAATCTTATGAGGCCTTTAGCAGGTTGTAAATTGGATTTTAGGCACAAGGAGAGAGAAAGAAAACGAAAAATCCTGAGCAAAATAATCAGTCAGTAATGAGAAGCACTAACATATTAACATTGCATTCTGAAATAAGGTACCAAAGTAAAAAACACAGAATTGACTAAGTGACATTTTTTAATGGCACAAATAATTAAAATTGTGATTATAAATGTAAATAAATGTTTTCTGCTTTTCTCACCAACAATTAATCTGTGTATCATCAAAAAGCTATAAATCAATGAAAAAAAGACAGAAAGAAAAGAAAAATGCTCTCAAACAGTTGCCCATCCCATCCCTGCCACGGGGGACTGATTTTTTTCATAATCTAATAATGAATTGTCACCATGTATTGATGAAGATTTGTAAGTGGGGAGCAACAGATTTGTTATCTTCAGTTTGAGGTGTGACCAGCTAATTGAAAACTACTTATTTTCAAGTATTTTCTACATTTTCTGGAAGCCCTTTAGTCCTTCTTTCACTGGGAATGAGAGATGAATTTTTGAAAAATTGTGTGCAATCCTATATTACATCCGCTTTATGGCTAAGTCAGGACAGAATAAGAAATGCCTGAATGAGTTTGGGATTTTGATCAAAGCACATACTTTTTGATATACTCCAGACAGCTTTCTTATATAGAAAAACTCCTTGATATTTTACTGAGAGAATCTCACCAGAGATGTAAGAGAATGGCTGGCTGAATTATATTCTCTCAGCACCAGGATTTAGGAAAAGGAAAGCCCTGCTTTAAAATGTGGGTTGCTTCTCCAAGCAGGGACAGGGAAGATCCCTGTCCCTCAGAAACAGCATATGTAGGAAACACAAGAAGAAAGGAGTATTTTCACTATGCTTTCATTAGCAAATTAAACAGATCACAGGCTGCTGGCCAATTTTAGTGATGTTGTTCTGGTTTGAGTTAGAACAGAACTAATTCTGTTCAGTGATTTTACTTTTCAGTTCAGTCTCTTCTAACTAACTGCACTTTCTGAAGTTAATACCATGTTTTTGCAGACTGTGTCTGCTTCTAGCAGTGATAAAGCTCAATGTTTAGAGTTACTACCAAGGACTGGTGAGCAGACAAAGGTCACTGCTGTATCTTGTGTGCCATGTTGGGGGTGCAGAAAGTAAAAGGCTGCACCTTCAGGGAAGAGAGGACAGGACAGGTGACCCTAAACTGACCAACGAGGGATTCCATCCCATATACGTCATATGTGGTATAAAGCTGAGGGATCAGGAGGGTCAAGCCCTGATCAGCTCATCTCTTCCAGCTTCTTCCTCACTTCTTCAATGGCTGGTATCTGAGGAGGCCTCTGTCTGTTCTGCCTTCAGTCCCGATCTGTGTGTTCCTGAATCCAGTACCAGAATCCAGCTCCTGAACACAGCTCCCATCTGCTGTGGGGCCCAGTCTGGGAATTTCCCAGTGCCTGCTCCCCAACATCAGTGGTGACTGTGACGTAATTGGCATTGAGGGGGTGGTGGTGGTAGTGTTTCATACTGGTTTTGTATGTATTCCATTTATATTATTATTTTCATTTTCATTACAGATGTCCTAGTTTCCTTTTCTAATTGTTAAGTCTCACTCCCTTATTCCCTTTCTCTTGCCCTTTGGAAAGGGATTGGGGTTAACAGAGGTTGTCTGCTATAGGTCTGGTGGGCTGTTCTGACCCTAAATCATGACAGATGTGGATTCATTCATGTGGCTAAATTATCTTTCTTCTCTCTAAAGAACCTGGCCTTGTCCCTACTACTCGTTGCCACCCCTAACAGTCTGCTGACATCAGATGGTGTAGGTCAGAAGTGTGCCAGGGTACACCAACATATGAGCAGTGATGGTGATTTTGAACCAGAGCTCTGGAACCTCTTATTTTGTTATCATACATGGCTGATGTAACTACTCTCTTGTGATTGTAGATGTCCAAAAGTTAGCTAAGGCTTACTGCCTTACTATAGAGTCCTTTTATACAGAAAAAATTATTTGCAGATAGTGATGGATCCCTTCCATAGATGAGCAACTATATAATATGAGAGAAACATTTTTTTTTTTCTCTGCTTTGAATATACAGAAATCTAATATGCCCAACTTAGTTGTAGACATCTAGCTTTAGATGGCTCACATTACAGGAGATGAACCCCACTACATCTGTCCTGAAATGCAATTTCTTGAAATTTCATGGACCATGAAAATAAACTAAGGCCCAAGATTTTTAAGATTTACAAAAATCTGTGTTTTATTCATTGTTCTTTAATCAAGAGGGATGGTCTTTAGAAGGGACATTCCTTCATAGAGGCCCTGAGCATTATTTTTCAGCTCTATAAGGGTTAGAGCAGTAATGCAGAGTAAGAGCTTTCATTAGCTGTAGAAGCCATGTTAAGCAGGGAAGAGCAGTTAGTGGCACACATCTCCATTTTTGGGGTGCCTGCTGAGATCCTGCCCAGGGGAGGCTTGCAGCAGGACCATGCTTTGACTGAGGATTATAATACACATAAATCTGACCCATTCCTGAGAGTAGATTCCACCTGCAGCAAACAGCAAACGTTTGGGTGGGGTGGTGATACCTACTTTCACACATGCTTATTTATTTTTCATTCAGCCACATCTATCCACCAGGGCTTTACTGGTGCACAGTTCATCTGGGGAAGGATGATTGTATTATATAGAGAGTCATATACTAAACACCTTGGGGAGGGTTTGATTGTAAATATATAAAACTGATTTCCTTTTCCACACAGGAATAACTTTATAGATATAAAGATACTAGATGTACACCTTGTGCCAGGTTAAGTGCAACCATACCAAAGAAGGTATGGAAGGGTTATGCAGTTCTTTTGCTGCGTTAGTCATATACATCCTGAACAACATTTCCCTTTGTCTCCAGAGGTTTGTGGATTTACTATTCACAAAGAATTATATTAATATCTGAATGCCCATTGGAAATGAAGGAGAATCAGAAGAGCAGGTGCAAAAGAGAAGAGCTGAGCTCTTGTGAGATCTGCACATTGTAGAGGTCTTCACACAGTCAGGGATGTCCTTCCGCTAATGAGAGAAAGGTGCTGAGCACACCATTGAAAGCTTTCTGTAACTGAAAGGAACAGGAAGCTGGGAAAGATGGTAATGGACCTAAATGATGGCTAGTTGTTCAAAAGAGTTTTATGTAATTATTATATAAATCCTTTCCTTTCTTTCCTCTGTGTTGGACAAGATTTGGTTCTAGATAGAAGCTGGGAAACCAATTTTCAAAGTCCTTCTGCTGCCCTCCAATCTTCTGAATAAGGAATGATTTTCTTAGGGCAGAAAACACCATTGGGCCAGAGCTAAGCCATGAAATCAACATCTTCTGCATGAAATTCATATTGCTGCCAGCCAAATGGAGAATTGCACAGGGGACCATCTGCTGGACAGTCTCTGCTGATCTCAAGGGCCCTCCTGAAGACCAGAAAGGGGATTTGGATGCATGCAAGAGAGGAAGGAGGGAGAAACAGAACATAATCTGATTAATCAGAGCCTAGAAAAGAGACAGGAGTGAAAGATGTCAAATATTCTGACTGCTGTGAAAACGTAACACAACATTATCCCAACAGATGATGGAAAGAAGGCTATGGCAAGCTTCACTAACAACATGGGCAGCCATGTTTTTCTGACTCAGAGGGATCTGGGACACAAAACTGAAGACATTAAGGCCAGTACCATGTGCTCAGCGTGCTCTCCCATTTCTCATTATATTTCAGAACTCCTAGCCTTTCAAGTAACTTATTTTCTCGTGAGGTAGGAACTTAGCCTTCAGAAAAGCAGTTCAACTGCAAAATATTAGAGGATAGATAACTGAATTTTCCAGTTTAGATTTCATCTAATTGTGTGGGTTGGTTATATGTGAAATGGCAGAAATTTCCAGAAGACAGAAAGAAGCTTTCATGTTAATTTAAAATCTAAAAAAAAAAAAAGAAAATTCTGAAGAGGTTTGGGGGCATTGTTATTTTAAGGAAAGAATAAAAAAGAATCTGCAGGGAATGCTTTTAGAACAAACCAGGTAGAGAATGTAATTTGCAAATAAAAGAAACTATGCAAGAACACTGAAGCCCCTAAGTCCGTGAGTTATTATATCTGGCGTATTTTATGACACCCTTGTTTTCCAAGAGGAGAAAGAGTAAAACAGCTCTTCTTTTCATTTGTATTGCTCCAGTGAAAAACCTTGAGCTATGGACTTTTTCAGAGTAACACAAGTTTTCTACTGGGCAGGCAGATTGCATGGGCAGAGCGCTTCTGTCCGTGTAGTTTATATGAGGCTGGAATTTATTAGCACAGTGTTTTTAAAGTGCAATAAAATGCAACACTCAGATCTCTCTGGGGATCTGTATTATGTAGAGTGCTGTGACTTAAAGAGAAGTGCTGTCATATTGTAGTGAACCACCCAACTTGCAAGAACAACAGTGTTTAGGTAGTTAAAGGAAATACTTTGGTATCTGGAGGAGAGTCCCTGTTCCCCAGCAGACCAAACCTGCAGCACAACAGAAAGAGAACTCTTCCTAACCAGGGGAGTGATCCACCTGCCTGAAAAGCCTAACATTCCACTGCCAAGTGTCACATGTCCTCTTCTCAAAAACTGCAGGAAAGGAGGAAATAACACAGGCTATGCCTCTCTGCTGACAGCACTTCAGCTATCCAAAGGTAGACATATGTAATGACTGCTGGAATGAGAACTGTCCTGAATTTTCCCTTTAATCTCAAGGGTTTATCATCTGGGTGTCTTGTCCCAGTCAGTGAGGTGTGCTGCTAGAACCAGATCACGCTGCTGGCTCCTCAGTCAATCCCTGGAGCTCTGCCACAAAATGGTGGCACTTTCCTCTTTTCCCCTGCACCAGAAGAAAAATCTCCTTGGATAAACTTCTTGCGTACAAAAGAGAAGTTGAGGTTTAGAGCCACTCTAGATTGCAATGATATCAAGTCTACTCGGGGCTGAGCTTCCAAAGTCCTGAGGTGGCTTACCTTCCTGGCTTTAGCTTTACCTGAATAGGTGTAAACTATATTAAAAAGGAAAAGTTGTATTTGTGGAATTCCAGTCTAAATAATTTTAACAAGTATCAAATAATAGGGATGTTATTTGGAGAAAATCCATCTGTGAGCTAGTTCCTGCAATGTAATTGACCTGAAATAAGTAGAACTTACCAGTGTTGCAGGTTCTGTTTGAAGATCAAAAATTATTTTTGGTCAAAACCAAAACATTTTTTGTTCATTTTCCCTTTAGAAGTATTGAGGTGGTTAGCTGAAGGGTTTATCTTTGTGAAGATGGAATAGTTTCATTTTTTTACTGTTCTACTATAGTGACAGTCTAATACAAATACATATATATTATATACATATACATATTAGTGGCTGACCTTGATGAAATGAAGTTGCAGCCAAGAGGTTATTTAGGTTAGCTTTGCTTCAGCTACATCTGCCTTCATTGGTTTGGTTTCACTGTTTAATGAAAATGCTAAAGAAATAAGATAATGAAGGCTTATTTCCTTATTAAAGTAGTAGTGGAAGAAATGAACTTTCTTCTCATTTACCTCCTCCTTGAGAAACTGAATATTCCTGTATAAACTTCTCAGCAGGGAAATATTTAGAAAACCTCTGTTGTGGACGCTAGTTTTTATTTGTTAAGGAACCCTGGAGATTTCACTTAAGCTTATCTCTGTATCGCTTTTTACCCTTTCTCTCTCTCACCTACAAGTTCTCCAAGTAAAGAATATCTGCCAGCATGCGGCATATATCCAGCATATATCATAGTCCTAACTAGTGTATTCTTGCATTTTCCTTCTTCAAATATCTGTTGGAAAGTAGGCACAAGTTTGCTTTCATTGGTGACTGTGTGAGTGGGTTTGTGTCACTACTGGCTGTGATTCATGATCCTTATTAAATTTAGCTGTTGCAGCTGAGGAGGAGTTGTGCATATGTGCCTGCATTAGTTTGTCCTTTCAGTCTTTTGAGCCATAATAACTGAAGTAACTGGAGATCAAGAAATTTGACACTTTTGGTGGTGCCCTAAGTTAGTGTTGTCCCACTGTAGGGGGATTTTAGAAATTCCTCTTTTGAAAAGATTATATTAGAATTCTAGTTTTATTGAAAGCAATGGGGGAGGGAGCAGGTATTTTTCCATGCTTACAGCCCTGTGTGTCTCAGGGAGCCCAGAACAACAGAGCACAAAATGTTGTGTGTTTTATATTAAAACTTACTCCTGACTCTGTCAGCTCCAGAAGATAAGGTGCATAGGATGCTTGAGTACACTTTCCCCACTGCACTGAAAGACCAACCATGCAGTTAACTCTGTTGCCAGCTTTCACGTTCCTCTAGAGTATCAGATAGTGGCCCCCATAAGATACTGGGAATAACAGGACAATGGCTATGTATGTTTTATCCTCTCAAATCCCTCTTACCCTACTGGGATGTAGTGGCCAAGTAAAATGAATAACATTGTACAGTGACAGTCGTGGTAATCTTTGTTGGATTCGGTTGGACTATTAGATCTTTTAATTGTCATCAGTGTGTAACCATGATATATAATAACACCTGTTCAAGGAAGTATGAGTAGGTGTCAATAATTTCAGTGTTCTATTAATATATTTGGGAATTAATTATATATGCAGAACACACAAGAAAACCTATTGAAGATTGTACAATTAAGATGTAAGCATGTCAGGAAGCAAAAATAAAGATAAGAATACAGCTGTAGCACAAACTTGTCCATAAGGAAGCAAAATCTTAATATGTGAAACATCAGGCAACCTTAATAGTATGTGGTTTTACCAGCTGTTCCTGTAATTACAATATGAAATTTCACACACATTAATGGTTAGGTTTTAATCATCTAACCAGAGAAACAGAAAGCACTATGGACATGACTAAATTTATACAGTATCAAAAATTAAATTGTCTCAAACTTATTTAACCTTCTCTTCTCTGCCAACAGCAACAATAACAGAAAATCATCTGTGTCCTGAGGTTAAATACTCAGTCTTTCAGCCTGAAATGTGAATGTTTTGGTAGTACTGTAAGTCTATTAAAGGAGAAGTTTTGTTTGAGATTGTTTTGGAACCCAAGCTATTTGGAGCTCTATTAGACCCCATTATAATGGAGGAGTGTGTGGGCAGATGTTCAAAAGCAACAAGGTTGCCACATCTTACTAGGGTATTGCTCATCAGCTGAGTGATGGTAACTGGCTAGTTGCTCAAACTTACCCTCCCTGGTTGTAAAGTAAAACCTATTAGCTTAAATAATGAGTCATTAAACCAAAGTAACTCATTGCTTTTGCTTGTATGCCCATAATCACAGCCTGTGCTGGAGCTTAAGTTTTAACTGCTAGGCATGATGGGTACGTTTTCAAAACATTTCAGAATAATTTAGTGACCAAAGTCATAGTTCCAGAGGTGGCAAGGGAATTTCACTGACTGAGAGGTTTAGATCTCCCTTGTCTAAATGCCCATACCATCTTTGAAGAGGGGACTTTGTCTTTCTCAAGAGGGAGCTCAAGTCACTCAAGCCAGGAACATAGTGATGAGAAAAAGCCCTGAGGTTGCTTGCAGGGAAGGGAAGAAGTGGAGGAAATAACGCAGAGGATCCCGACCAACTTTTGTGGTTGTTGACCTCTGTGAAAAGATCTGGGGAGTCTCCAGTTTCTCATTCAAGGGAGAAATTCACCCAACATTTTCCCTGCTTTGTTGTACCACAGCTTTGGTTTCTAAATTATTCAGACACTTTGGAAAATGCTGTCCTAAATGTCCACTCCTACTCATTAAAATCAGTGGGTATCAAAGATTTTTGGTGGGAATGGCAAAGAGCGCCCTTACGAAGTTGCACTCCCCTTGCTTGTGACATGAACAGAGCCTGTTGTGTGAATGTGGTGTCGTGTTCATTCCAGGGACATCTATTATTCTCTGCATAACAGAAAATACCATTTATTTCCATTTATGTAGACCATAAATCAACATGATATTAGCAGCATGTGATCTAATGCTGCACAGTGTGCATCAACATGAGAAGAACAAATCTGTTCAAAGTTTTGGAACACTTAAATGTCCCTTTTTCACTCCCTTTTCCTCCTTCCCATTGTTTTAAAACCATTAAATAAGATCTTCTACAATCATTACAGGGTGGACTTTTTCTCTCTGGGGAAACAGCAGCACTGCTGGAAACTGCTCCCTTCTAGTTTGCAGGGGAGGAAGCTTCTTAACATCTCTCTAGTTTTCTATTATCAGGAGGACAAATATGTTGCAAATCAACCTCCCAGATGTGGCAAAAAATGATGATATTTAATAACAAACTACTGTATCCAAATTGAGAGGTTTTCAATTATATTCTGGTTTTAATAATATCAATCTATCTACTACAAAATAAGAAAAAATAATGTCCGGTCATTGGTGTCATTCATTGATGACTAGCTGCTGTTGCTTAAAGAAAAACATTTTTGGATCCTTATGAGAATAAGGAGCTAAAGTTAACACCCTGGTACTTGTGAGATGACATAGTACCTGCTCCAGGATGTATATACCTGATGGCTCCAGTGACCTCTAGTGAGAGTTCTACTCCCATCCCAAAATGAACAGTCTCTCTGTGGAGTTGCAGGATGACTTGAAGGATCACTAGCTCCAAACTGGTGTGAGCTCAGACTTACCACATAGTAGCAGGACTAAGGCCAGGTATATGTTAAGGACTGAACTTCTCCTTTCCAGACTGTACTGGGAATCACACATGCCTGCATAACTTGACTGCTTTCTAACTGAATATAGAGGGATGTGGTCTCCCTCCCAATTGCTCTGTCCCTTAATAGCTTTGAAAGGAGGCAAAAGTCTGGTCTTGGCTCAGTTTTGGAAATGGTGCAAAGAGTTTTGATGAAAATCTACTTAAAAAGTTGATTGAAGAATAGGAAATGGCTTAGTGCATGCCCAAGAAATGGGGAGTTGTATAGCAGAGAGGCAATGATGAGAAAAAGACAATGGCATCTTGTAGATATCTGCATCAACAAAGTATTATAGTGTATGTCTCTTCTCATGGCATGGAGAAGAAGAACAGTGCTATCAATTATTTATAAGTTGCCCTACACAGTGGAAGTCATGTGATACACTTAAGAGTTCACAAAGACTCAGACAGAAGAAGAACTGAACTAGAAGCTCATCAGTTCTCTCAGGGCAGCTTAGTCACATGGTCATTCTTCATTTCTGGAGGACTTGGGTAATACTACACACTTTTCTTGGAGTATCCATGTACCTTATGACACCATTCCGTCAAGTGAGGTTAAAAAAATTTTTTTTTGACTGCCTTCAGATGGATGATGATAGCAAAGAGATGGTTAAGTATTTCATAGCAGATAAGAGGGATTTTTATTATTGATCTTTATGTGAGCTTGAGAGTGTCAGTGAATAGAAAGTCCTAATGTGCCAGGAGCTGTACACATAATGAGGTGACTTAACAAATATACAAGTGCATACATTTATGGCACTCCTTAAAATGGCTTCCTTAATCTCATTGAAATGCAGTTAATCAAGACAACCCAAAAAGACTCCTATCGTCCTTTAGTTCTGGCTAATAAAGTCCACTTTATTTCTCTGGTAGTGCTCTCTATTTCACTGCACAGCATTCTTTAATATTCACAGCAGGGTGAAGGGTTCATATCGTTGTTTCAGCTAATTGGTACTGCAATAAAAGAATACGAGACAGAAAAAGATCCTAGAAGAGAATGTTGTAAAAAGAACATCAGGACAAAGCCTCTAAAAGGGCATGCCTGGTAGAAAACACCTGTAGCCTTTAATTTAGAGCTTCTTCAGCACCTCTGAGGTGCTCCAATGGGAGATTTAAAACATCCTTATCATACTTGGATGTGCGGAATTCTCCTCCATGTACTTGATGCACATTGAATGTAGTTAAATAGATGTTGTGTAATTTTATGGGACAGACAGGGAAGGATGAGGTCCCGAGCCTGCAGCTCTTCTTTCCTGTTAGATTTTCTGAACTGATGCCGCAGGAAAAAAAAAGACATTGAAAGTCTTGGTGCTAAAATAATTTTGAGTCTGGTTGCTATATATTTCTGACAGGCTTCAATAACAAGGTGGCTGACAAAACCCAGCCAATTCTTCCTGATTCTTCTATCCTTATCGATAGCCCTGTTGATCCCCCAAACACCCATAAGCCTTTTTTGTGATATTTACAAGCACAGAAATCTTGTCTGGCAAGCTTTTAAGAATTCTTGAATTTTATCTGCCATCTGAGCAACCTGATCTACTGGGAGGTGTCCCTGCCATTGGCAGGGGGGTTGGAACTAGATGATCTTTAATGTCCCTTCCAACCCTGACAATTCTATGATTCTATGATTTTCTTAGGTAATTTTTGCCCATAAAAGTCATACATGGTGGCTCTGACATGTACTGATCATGGCACCTGGTCACATACTTTTCTCTAGAAATCTTGTATGGAATAGGCCAGGGAGACACAAGAACAGCAAAGCATGTTTTTTTTAATCTTTCCTCTAATACTCTTTCCACAGTGGTGTGTGGTACACTGGAGGTTAAGCTCAGAAAGAGCTAATCCTTTTGTGAACTGGGAAACACATTTTTCCCTTGGTAAGATCTCCATCTTTCTGCTGAGGTAGTTGGACTACACAATGGAGCTTCTTTGAGCCTCAGTGCCTGGATGGCATAGCTGAGGTCCTGAAGTAAAATGGCATCTTTAACTCAGATAGCCATTAACTGTCAGGAGGTACCTACTCTGGATGTCATTATTACTATTATAAAGTGTGAAAATATTAAAAATGTAAAGAGAAGAGCAGTATCACCTTTCTCTGTGTTGAAACATTAAAATATTTTCTCTCAATTCTATGCTGGCTTTTTTTTTTTTTTTAAGTAATTTGATCTTCCAGTTAAAAGAATCAGTCTTTTCTAACACATTACTTGTAGCTTTTGAGAATTTAAAAATGCATGTGTTACCCAGGCACTCTTAGCTACAGGTGGTGCAACTGTCTTTGCCTACTCATTTGCATTTTTTTTTTCTTCTTTCTGCTAAAAGCACATATATTTTGCCTCCATTGACAGGGAGAATAGTAAAAAAAAACCCCAAACATGTCAGTGGCCTAAGGAGTCTGGTTTGCTGAAATCTGCCCACAGCTAACACTTTGAGGAATACCCAAGCTGAAACAGGCACCAGTTTGCCGATTGATTCTATTATGATTATGGTATGACCCTTTGTGACTCATTTTCTTATCAGAAAAAAAGTCAGCTATAATATTTGAATCATTTATTACACTGTTGCAAGGTGTTTTGATTTGCATTTGTAATAAGGAAAATGTGAAGAGCTAATGGCAGCTGAGTAATCACCTCAGACTCTCTACATGACTTGCACTGTTGCCGCTGTGAAGCTCTCACTGCTCTCCCCAAAGGACAGAAATGAATCAGCTCCAGGAGGACATGCACCATCTTTTCTGTGACAAAGCCTGCCTTCCCCATTGTGTTACCACAGAGATACAAAACGACATCTCAAAAGCTGTCTCATGATGTATTCTCACTCCTGGCAGATGCAGGCATGGCTATAGGGCTGTATTAGGAAATGTTGAGAGAAATAAGGTGGTTGCTTGAATTGGTGGTAAACTGATTTTGGACAAGTAGCAATACATTTTATACATGTGGAGCTGGACTGTGCAACTCACTTTCCTGAGATATTTTTCAGACCAAAGGTTTAGCAGACTCAGGAAAGACTGGACATTTATGTGGATGAGGAGGTCACCCTGAGCTGCAATAGAACCAGCGTGAAAAGAACGCAGGCTGGAGATAATTCACAAGATAAAGCAATTTATAATGGTATTAAGGTTGTAAACACTATGGGAACAGAGTGATCTCTGTGTGCCAGGGATTTTCTTGCATCATCTTGCAAAACACAGACTACTGGCTGTTATTTTGCATCATTGCATTCAATGACATAAATCCTAGTCTGACAGTTGCTTCTATGCTTTCATAACTGTAAGCTTTGGATGTTGAAGAAAGAAGTTTTACAGGCACCCAGAAGAGCTAAGATACTAAAAATCTCTTGTACAGATATGGCAAATATGTGACTTAAATTGTGTACTTGAAATTTACAGTAGGAGTCAGGTAACTGTTGCAATCTTGCACAGGGTTGGGGAAAAAGTGGCCAGAAGGGTATGTGGAGCTACAGTTGCGGAACAAAAATGTTATTCCTAAGAACAGTTTAACAGCTTTTCTACTAAAGAAAATTTCTGATGTGAAAATCAAGTGGTAAATGTGGTAAAACTGTAAAAACTTAGTCACTCTGTTGTCCATGAAAGCATACATACCTTTTTAGATACATACTTAAGCTATCTAAAGATAAATACTTATGCTTTGTGTTCTTGAAATCACAGACAAGCAGTGTGTAGCAATAGTAAAGGATCACATCATTTCTGATGAAAGCATGAAAAGGGCTATGTGTCTTCTGGAAATAAGCAGGACGTAGGTATAAACACAACAGCTGGGACAAAACTGTAAGTGTAATTGTGTTACAGAACAGTGAAAGAAAAACACTACTTGAATCATGCAACCATTAGTGCACTGTAAAAGGATACCTCTCGACCTTTAGGCATTAGTTTGTGTAATATTTTACTAAACATTATTGCTCAACAGACTTTAAACAGACAAAGAAAGAGACGAAGTATATAACCTGAGAATATTGTAATGAGTGGGTTGGAGGTCTGGGAGGTGAAGTGAATAAAAATGGAGTGTTGGTGCTTCTTGGCTTCAGCAGAGGGAGGAAGGTGAGAGTGAGGAGTGGTGTAGCAGTGAGGCTGTGGCCGTGCTGTTGCTTATTTTGGAGTGACAGCCCTCAGGCAAGTATTGTGACCCCCATGTGTAGTTGTCCCTAGAGACAAAGTGAGAAGGCAGGCTCATCCTGAA
This sequence comes from Actenoides hombroni, assembly GCA_024336885.1. Classification (NCBI taxonomy): domain Eukaryota; kingdom Metazoa; phylum Chordata; class Aves; order Coraciiformes; family Alcedinidae; genus Actenoides; species Actenoides hombroni. The sequence goes on along the minus strand of WUAM01000217.1, from coordinate 316,656 downwards.
GACCTAAAGGCTTAGGCTTCAAGAAAATAGTCTTCCCAAAGGAAGTTTTAAGGAACAACTGGCAGTACTAGTGCTCAAGTCATTGAGTTAGGTAGTACTGTGAAGGCTTTCATTATGTAGAAGAGAAGGAAACCCACATCTTAACCTCTCTTTGGGGTCTCCAAATACCAAATATGATGACCAGCACATGATTCATTCTACTTGTTGCTGCAGTATCTCTAGACTCTTTGAACATGATTCATAAGCCTAAACTTCACTCAGTCTCCAAGAACTCACCTTTCTGTGCCTATCACACAAATTGGGCTTTAAGTATCTTGATGTCTGTGGCTTGCCCTGATGCACTGGTTCTAGTGTGAAGAAGCCATACATTGCTCCTGCCCATCATGTGTTTTCCAGTCATAGACGTCCTCTGGAAGCTCAAGGATCTCATTTGCTTTCTGATAATCAATAACTGCTGGAGGAGATGGGGGGGAAGCCTGCTTGCGATGGGCTAGCAACTGCCATAAAAGTATCTGTAAACTGCATTGGGACCATTGAAGATCCTTTGCCCAAAACTCCTGAAGATTTTTCCAGAGCTGAAGTACAAATGTGGACATCGTACTCCTTTGTACTCAGTGATAAAAGCTTCTCTAGATGCAAGTAAGAATTAATTTCTTATTGTCTAACCGAAGAAAAGGTGCTTTAAAAAGACAAGGAAATGCAGAAAGCACCACAAGCTGTGATCATAATATAGTTTCTTTTTGCCTCTACTCACAACTGTTTTTCCTCCAGCTTCAAACTTTGGCATTTCCTGGACATGGACTTTAGAGTCAAAATCTGCTAGTGTGAACCTATCTCTAGTTTGAGATATTTATGGCAATGTTGAAATCTTACTGTACTAGTGAATGAACGGTAGCATATTTTGTAGCAATAATGAAATCTCAGCAACATGAGACCTCAATAAAGCACATTGTTGTTAAATCTTTGCTGACTGCTATTTTTAAGTGTGAATTATAAGGTGTGCGGATAAGCGAAGTGCGAATTAATGAGGTTTCACTGTGCTGAAATGAAACTGTGGTGGGACACAAGCTAAGAAATATGGTGTTACTTACTACTTTGTATTCAAGAAATTATGTTTTTTGAGCAGCTGCCAGTCAGAGCATGGGTGGCTACACTGAGGGCATCTTTGAAACCATATTTTCATATGCATATTCCTGGGGGAGATTTGTATCCATCAGTTTTACTCCCATTAACCAAAGAGAAGGATGAATAAACTCAATCTGTATTAAAGCCTAGGAGAAAAAAAAACACAAGCAGGAAGCTTTCAAGAATCCCTTATCTGCTTGGCATGCTCAGCTAAAGAGACTGTAGGGAAGACCTACTTCCTTTTCCCTTCTCTACTTTCTTTCTGTGGTTTTGTCATGGAGTGTCACCTGTATTCCTCTCATTGCTCAACCTACTGCTAGACAGTTGTGCTGCAGGGCAGGCACGAATGCCTATGTGAGGCAATCTGATCTGCAGTTTACTCAGTGCCTCCTTAGATGTCATTGGGATACATTGCATTAGTTGGGATCCTTGGTGGTGGAAGAGCTTCTGATCATGGTGTACTGAGCTTCCATCTCTGTGAGAGGTTCTGGGTGGAGTTTACTGTCTTGATGGAAAAAGCCTCCTTACAAATGAACATCAGGTTTTGGAAAGAAGTAACTGATGCTGCTGTACCACTGCACAGCTTGGAGGTGGATTTCCAGGATAGGTGTCTCACTGTTTTCTCTTCCAGGTTTTTTGTATTGTCAGTGCTGACTGAGTTGTTCCTTAGCTGCTGCAGTCACAGCCATCAGCATAACAGTTTCCTCTTGTGGGGAGAGAATTCAGAGAAAACACAGGCTAGATCTTCAACAGCTTTCACACCTTACCTCTATCCATCGTCCATTCACTTCTCTGCCTTTCACAGCCTCTCTTTACCTGTGGCAAAGCTTGTCACCATGTTACTCTGCAGATCTTCCGTTGCTATCCTTACCACTTCACCACTCGGAGACATTTGTCTGAGCCAGTGTTGAAGCTTGTAGATCCATTTGGCACAAAAAGCTCTGTATCCTATGAGCAACCTGCAGCTCCTGTCTTCCAGACTCTGTATGTTGAGTGAAAGAGTGACAGGAGCAGAGTAGCTGAAGTACGTCAGCGCTTTCTTAAATATACTGGCTTAGCTTTCGTTTACTTATTTTTTCTTTACAATGGGACAACCCATGACAGTGGGATTTTTTAGGTGAAGTGAGGCATGAACAATGTTATAGGATTGATTTTGTACTAGAACATGGGCTGGAGGAACATTTCCCTCCCCAACAGATCCTGTAGAGGAACTGTTTACTAGTTAAAAGTTTTCCCACACCACATTTTGTATCATTGCTTACAATACAGTGAGCCTTTGTGTGGAACTGTGATTTTTTTTTACTAACTTGGTATTTTCTCTTTATTCCCATAAGCAATTTTACAGAATATAAATGTACAGGTGAAACTTTGAAGGAGTCATATGCCATTTTACATGTGTGTTTGGTTGGTTTGGCACATAAGCTGAGGGACTGTGTGTCAAAGGGCTGAGGAAGTGCTGACAGCAAACCCAACCTATACAAGCATCCCTGAGAAGATGAGTGATTGTCAGCCATGTAATCACCCTCCTGTGTTCTTGTCCCTGTCATACAAAGTGCACATGCATGCACTTGCACATACACATGATAAATCCTCTAAATTTAGAAAGTAATTTCTCTGTGTATTTCTATCTGAGGGTTGTTGCTTTCTGTAGAGACAAAGGGTCAGAAGGAGGCTTGTCTTTGGAGAGGAAGTGGGACAGTGTAAATGCCTTGGGGTATGCTTCGGGTGGCTGAACTGTTCACCTGGCATACGTCTTTTTGATCGCTGGAGAAAGTTTACAAGCAGATTAGTTTTTATATGAGTTTTCACTAGAGTAAATTTTTTTTTTCTTTGCTTTTTTTATATGATCTTCTGTTTTGCTTTCATCAGCTGACTATGGAAAACCAATTCAGGGTTTCCTACCTGGCTTTCTGTTTTCCCATGTAGACATGATACTACTTCTGGGCATGGCTATTTGGCTGTAAGACAGACAAAAAAGACCAGATGTTTTTAAGAGTCAGTTGGGTTAAGCATAGCATAGTTTGTCAGTTGTGTTTGTCAGGTTTTGAAGTTCATCTAATTCTGGGCAACATCCAAAAAAATTCTTTGCTTCAAAACTGAACTACATTTATTTGAATTAAACAGTGTGTGGCCTTTTTCCACTGGTCTGCTCTGTTGCTACGTTGGTGAGTCCCACTTTCTCTGGATTTGGACTTGTTTGTGTGCAGCAGTGTTCGAAAGCAGTTTCACAGCGAGCGTGTCAGAGTGAGGGCTTTTCTGCAAAGCAATTCTCCTCCCCTTCTCCCACAAGACATTCCCATCCTATTCCATCCCAGTTCCATTCTATCCCTTGCACAATTAGAGTGCTCATGTGACAGAGTAGTCACACAGGTCATACAGTAAATTCAGACAATTTTTTTCTAAGGCTTCTTCTGTGCACTAGACAGCTGACAGCACTTCATACACACACGCCCCCCACTTCAGTTGGCTTCAGCTGCTGTCAGACTGCACCCTCAGAAACTGTAGCAGATTGAGTTCAAGACCATTTCTATGCATTTCCCATCAAAATGTCAGCCAGTTCTTGAAGTACCAGAAACTTCTCAGGAAAGCTTATTACTCTTCTCCTAAAATTTCCTTCCTCAAATGATGAATGAGTAGGTGCATAGCCCATCACCATTTTTGCCCTCCTCTGCCAGGTCTTTTTCCTCATGGCACAGTGCACATCACAGAGTTCTCTCATCTGTGGTACACTGCCCCCATAGAAGGTGGAACCTACATGAGTAAAGATACATTCAGCAGAGGTTGTAGGATGAAAGACATGTGATGTTGTGACATCCCAATGCCAGCCTGCCAGCACTAAATTACTTCTAATTAATTTTGTAGAACTACAGCAATAACAGTGGACTGCTCATACACTTCTCAAAGACCTTGGATGACATGCCATAGACAATGCTAATCAAGCATTGAAAGGCACAAGCTAAAGCTGTAGAGCTTTACCAGGACCAGTGCTTTCTAACAAGCATGACTCACTTGTCAAGCATGGCACTCAGCCTGTGGAAAATCCTTCTGAGGAAAGTAGTAGAAACGTTGCTTTGGAGACATTTAAAGAGGTCCTTGGAGACATTTAAAACTAGACTGGACAAAGCAATAGAAAGTGTACCTCAGGGAACAATCCTGCATTGGCATGAGATTTTGGTCTAAATGACCTAATAGGTCTTTTCTGCCTCTAATTTTTATGATTTTATGACTGGAAATAACTTCTAACTTAAGAATATTTAGGTGGCAGGCATGGGCATGCATTATTTACAGCTGAACCTAAAGTAACTGCTATATTATGGAGTGTGTGAGCAGTGGTGGTGTGTGAGGGATTGTGAAGGTAAGTGTAGAGAGGAAGGCATGGGGTTAGGCAGCAATGGTAGAGCTGGGATAATGAGAATAGTTTTATTTGCAAAAGGGGTACTGCAAATTAAAAGAGATGTGTGAGAGTCCTAACTACCTTAGGTACCTTTTGATATATTTTACAGCAATTTCCTAGCTTGTTGTTGACTTTTTTAACCTTTTCAGACACTAGCAGTGGTTGTTTTGAAGGCATAGACATGAAAATGCTTAATTTTACCTTCTTTGGGAGAATGATGCAGGCCTTCCTCTGATAAAGGCTGAGCTCCAGCAGCTCTTATGCTCTTGTTTTACATATTTTGGAGGGACTGTTAGTTAAAAAGAAACTGCTGTGCCAAATTGTGACCTACCAATCACATTCTGGACAAACTAGCTTGTAAATGTACACAGAGAAATGTTTTCTTCTCAGTGCCTGCATGCTCCCTTCTTATCAGCCATTCTTGACATTTACAAGTAATTTTCTCTCTGATACAGTCATGGAGCAGGGTTATTTATGAATGATTTTTTCCTTTGTGTACAGGAGTTGAGGAAAGGGGCACCTGGCACAACGAGGAAAACCTGCATGTGGCACATATGTACATGTGGGATGTGCCCTGACTTTGTGTGTCCAGAAAAATTGCATAGCTTATTTAATCAAGTAGCATGCACTCTGATGTTGTAATTTTCTTTACTTAAAAAAAAACAAAAAGAAAAAAGAAAAAAAGGAAGAAAGACATCACTAATTATCAGCTAGACATGTGGAGCTAATTACTTGTGACTTTGAGGATCTGGTTTTTTTGCTTCCTGACTTTCATATTATCCCATTAAATGCTTCTGCCTAACACACACTTTTTACGTATATGTGGAACAGGGAAACTTTGTAATAGTTAAACTGAAAAGGGTGGTATTTCCTGTCTGTGTGCGCATCAGCTGAGACACTCCAACATAAGGACCTTGAAAATGTACCAGGATTAATTTACAGTAACATTGCCCACTTTCCCCCTTTTTCTTTGCAAAGGGAGGCAGTGTGGGATCAGGACTTCAGGGATGGGACAAGAATTCCAGGGATGTCGAGTCTAGCTCTGATTCTACTGTGATCTTGAGTAAGCCATTTAACCTGTATCTGCCTTAGTTTCTGCTTCTGAAAAAAAAACCAAAATAAAAAAATGTCATCTCTTCTTCAGGCAATCAACGTGACACTTAATTTGTGTTTTTAATGTGCTTATAAATCCTTAAATTAAGAATGGAACAGAAGAATAAATAACTATTAATACCGGTCTCACCAGAATACGTGTGTTAGCTTACTCTTAGAATTCACTGAAATGTTGAATTTTCCATATGTTGCAGTTTGATTGAACGACCAATCCTCCTCTCCTTCCCTTTAGCTTCATTAACCTGTTCTGAAAGAGGAGAACAAAGAATCAATTCAAATATGTAAGACTGGAAAGTTTAACATACTACAGCACTTAACTACAGTCTGCAGAATATTTAAAGTGTGGCTCCACTCTGAAATTGGCAAGCTGAGGCAATACCTATCTGGAGCGCTAAAACTGTTGGATGCTGAATTTTATTCTGTAGAAACAGAATTCACAACATTTGACGTTTATTGCTTCTCCATGATTTCTGTATGAAATTTGCTCAACTGACAATCAAAAGGGGGTAGTTACCCAAATATCAGCTGTGCCAGCTTGTCCTGAGATCCCAAACTCAAGCTGAGCCTACTCTGTGCATTGACAGCAGTGGTAAAAGTTCTGATATTCAGATTTGTTCCTTTCCCAGAGCTTTTCTACTTTCTACTGTCTTCAAATGCAGTTCTTCTTCTGACTGCCTTCATTGGATCTGTATGAGGGTAAATGAACATAATACAGTGAGCAGTTGTGTGGACGAGACATGAATGGAACTTACATGTAAAAATGCCTGTTTCTGGTCAGACCAAACGGAAACCATAGGATCCTGCATCTCCTTTTACACAAGAAATATGTCATTTTTATTGTTATGTGCTTCAACCTTCAAATTTAATGAAAGTATCGCACTTCTGCTTTTTTCTACTCAGTTTAATTTTATCTGAGTTTTGTCCCATTCATCTGCATTACTGCTGCCTTTGTGTTTCGCTGCTTGTAATTCATAATCCCTCCTAGAGATTTTGTCCTCAAAAAAAGGACTAGATGCACCTGCAACAGGGAAATACTGAGTTTCAGTCAGTCTTCCAAAGTGTTTTCATTGTTCAGCTACTGGTAGCTTTAGGCAACAACAGTGGAAGGGGCACATTCAGAAAACCTATTAGAATAATTCTCTTATTTCTTTTTCTTTCTTTTCTTCTTGGTTTTTGTAATTTGGAAATCATTATAGGCTACTCTACATGTTTATATACTGACACATTCACATTTTTTATTGGATACATAAAAACTTTCTCTTCTATGTGCATGAATACACAAAAGCAGCATAAAGAGTGGAAAACATGACAGATCTAGAGGATCTATGTGTGTAAAAATTCTGCAGCCTGGGAGAGAATATACAAATACTTCTTTCTGAATATGTTGCACCTCTTCAGTGATTTTGAGTATAACACTCAGCAGAATTGTGTGACATCTGCTTGTCCACCAGCATTCTTCAAGTAGTAAACTCCATCCTCTGCCACATGATGCATTTATCTTGGCCACCTACCCATCTCTTCAACGTTATTAGCTCTGTGTTAAATTATGCTGTAAACTGCAAAATCTTTCACTCAAGGGAAGGACCCAGTGCAATTGGAACACATATTGACATTTAGAAGCCAGAGCAGCCTAAACCATATATTTTTTTGCTTGAAAATAATCTGGAACTTTTTTTTTCTTTCTTTGGCATTAACTTACAAGACACAATTCCTGATTGCTCAGTAACATTACATTTCACTCTGAAAACCTGACATCACCTAGTGTCAAATGTGGGATTTTCTGCAGGTTACAAATATTTTTAGATAAAAAACTCATTTCTCCAGTGGTTTAAAAAAAAACCAACAAAAAACCAAACACCTCTGTTGCTCATGATTGTTTGAACCTCAATGCAGGAAACTATGTTTCTATAGGTCATAGCAGTTGTGATAAACATTGTTTAATATTGTACCATTTCAACACTTCATATTGTAAAAGACACCAATATTAATTAGGAATTTAATTATTGTATTTGAGGAAATTGTGTTTATAAGCTCAGAAGAAGAAGGAGATGAGTTGGGAATTTAGGTGTCCATCATTTCAGCTTCCAGCTCTTGTCACTAGGGAGCTCTCTGGTAGGGGACCTTGGGTGAATCACTTCGCCTGTCTGCTTGACTAGCTCATGAATTTTCAGTCATGTAGAAAAATGTACCATTTACTTTGTACCATTACTTTGGTGATTTTCAGGGCATAACACTGGCCTGAAAACTGCAGTTTTACAGTTGCTCCAGTGGTCTTATTCACTGTCCTTCAGTCTGTTCTCTTAAAAAAATTATCCAGTCAGTCTTACTTCTCTGAAAAGTTATTTCCCATTTACAAAGCAAGAACAACAACTATTGCCTGAATTGAAATGTTTCTACAGTCCTCTCAGGGAGATACTCGCATTCAACATTTCATTATTGCTGCTGTAAATACTGTGTAAATATGTCTCAGTGTTCAAAAATAGACATCTTTGATAGATTTAGGTTTGGATATCTTAATTGACAAACTGAAACTAGGTCAACATAGATGTGAAAATGCTGTGGCTATGCTACAGTGTCCTGTGGCACCAATCAATTCTTTAAAATGTTAATTGTTCATACCGGTATGAAACTGTACAAAGAACAATAGCATATCTTCTGAAGGAAAGAATGACTTTTATATCAAATGACCTCCCGGAAGCTGAATACAGAACCCAGAACAAGCCCTTTGGCAAGAGCTCAGATGTTCTTGTATTCTTCCTTAAGGAAATCAGATCTTCTGGTTTCAATACTTTCTCTTTCCAAATTTCCAGATTCAATACATTTATGGTTCTGCATATTCCAGATCATCTGGAATAGGTTTAAAGAACAGATTGGGGAATGGAGCACATTAAGACAAGCAATCTCTTAACCCACAGAGCCACCTCACAGCATTCTCTGTTTCTAAAAGCATTCAACACACAAAGAATTGCATCACTTTAACTGTTTTCAAACTAATACAACTATATTGTTGTGAAGCCCTTGGTAGGTAGATTTTAAGAGTTCTAAAAGTGGTTTGTATCAATATAAAATTTGGTTGGTTTTGCTTACTGGTAAGAAAAAAGAAATGAAGCACACGATATGCATGTGTCTACTTTGAAATTTTGACTGCTTTTTGCTAAATTGTCTAAAATAAAATAGCATAATGACCTTAGTTTTTGCATGAATTGGCTCAAGTTTCTAGGTAGACAAGTTTTAAAAGAGGTCAGATACAAGCTCCTAAAAGAGTGCCCAAACCATTTCAAAAATATCCAGGATCCTTTAACTTCCTCCACGTTGCTTTTCTGTATCTCTGCTTTTTACAGTATCTTAAATATGGAAAGTGCCTTTTTGCAGGAAACTTTGCTGAATAAAGGCATTATATCCTTGGAAGATTCTAACTGAAAGACTGGTTAATCATAGGCTTTTCAAATTACTCATTCAATCTTTGGTCAATTGTCAGATGTAGTTTGAAAAATTCCCACCTTTCCTTATGATATATTTCTGAACCAGAGGCAACCAACCAAGCAGCATAGGAAATTCAAGTTAACTAACAATGTTAATTTCATGCTTCTGAGAGACTGCTGGAGACTGGAAGGAAAAAAAATAAATTGCTTTTAATGCCACATCTGTCATTGTCCTTTCAAGTATTTTGATTCCAAAGAAAGGAATGGAAGGAGAAACACATTTATTTGCACTTGAACTCTGTAATATTTGCTTTCCTGCCATTACATATCGGTGAAGCTGGAAATAAAGAGATAAGTATGAATCTTATGCTGTATATATCTGATGCAGATTTACTCAGAGAACTACTGAGTTGTCACCCTTGCAGGCAGTGACCAAGGTGCTACTGATTGCAGGGGTATGTAATATGGTTTTAGCCATATAGAGCCTCATCTTTCCCTTCCTATCCTATTTCTGAGCTTCTCACATAGCCTGGGATGCATCTCCCTTAGCACATCACTTGCTGTGGGAGGATCTGCCTTGCATCTCAGTCCCATACTCTGTGTTTGGGTTTTCATAGTGGGAGAGAACAGAGAGGGAAAAATACATGTACAAGTTCAGCCCATGTTGATTGATTGTTCCTTAGCTATGAAACAATTTTCTGTACCAGCTATGTCTTTGCAGATGACAGAAGCCATTTAGTCTAATGACTATAATAATTAATTTTTATTATAAATCAGATTAGATAATGATGCTGAAGTCTACATTCTTCACAGAACTAAAGCACAGTATCTTATGTGCTCAGAACATATAATTTGCTATATAAGTTACTGCTTTTAATATTTTTGCCTCAATCAGAATAACACTGACTGTCTTTGACCTCCAGGATTCCGTAGGAAGTGCAACTCTCCCAATGCCATCTCTTTTCTAATGGCTTTCTGTTTGCAGCCATGGAGACAAAGGACCTAAGGCTGAAGGTTCAGCGACTTCATAGCATGCTTGTGGGTAGCATCCCTTAACACATTGTTTTTTCTCCTTCACCATAAAAACTTCTGACAGAGAAGACAAGGTAGTGCTTTTTTGTATTATTTTCAGCATAATATTCTTGGTGAATTTTTCTAAACTTGTGGACCTGTGGTCACATTACTGCACATAAAAGCTATCTGTAATGCATCTACATGGGCAGTAAAGGAAATAATCAAAGCTTAGTATAATTTTTATTTGGTTCTGCATTTTTCTTTTGCAAAAGGTAGCCTATGAGCTTTCTTCAGAAAGGTCACAGGCTTCTTGGATTAGAAAGGTTGAGAGATTTTCTCTACAGCAATTTTTCAGGAAAGATGAATTTATTATTTCAGAAAAAAATCCTACTAGAACTAGTCAAATACCTCACTAATGTATTTCATTTCCTCTGTTCTCAAAGTTTGTGTGCTGAGCTGAATTAACTGCTTTTAGTAGTGGTTAATATGCAATGAAGCATGTGGATGATCAGTGTGCAGCTTGTGGCTTTTGATGATTTTAATTTAGGATATTAACTGTCCATTATTTTTGGTGTTAAATGGGCCACAACATCATGTGACGCTGTTCTCTAACTGAATGCCTGTAGTCATGCAAGGCATTGTCAAAGCATTGATCAACAAACAATGATTGGTGAGTAACATACAGTGAATCATCTGGTTTGCACATAAGTAGAGAGAAAGCAGAGCCTTGTAAATATAGCCTAAGCCACTGTGCCTGCCCTTGCATTTCTGATGGGCTCAATAAACACACTTTGGGACTCTGTTCTGTACACTTACTTCACTGGAGGAACTGCATTGGGTCCAAAACATGTCTTTTTTAAAACAAAAGCAAAAACGTTAGAAAGGAGAGAAAAACAGAAATTAAAGATTTATGAGGAAGTTAATGGCACTTTGTGGATTGATATTTTTGACTTCATGTTCCCAGAAAAGTAAAAAAAAGAGAGAGATAAGTAGATACTCAAACTGGAAACGTGACAAGGAGGGACAATAGAGCAGAGGGGGAATTGCATAGACAGTATGAAGAGGAGTTAAGAATTACTTTTCCTGGACAGGATGCAGCTCTTCAGGGTATAGAGGTGACCTGGCAAATTTGTGTCTAACCAAAGAAAGATAGGAAGTACCATTTCATTAAAAAGTGTCTCATTGCTATTCCTGTCATTAGCTTATAAGTGATTAAAATAATATTATACGAGCTGGCAAAGCCTTATCAGTTACTCTTTGTACAAATACCGTTAAATGCAGTACTCTTCTCCAGCAATAATCTAATCACATCCAGCTCCTAGGTTAATTTATAGAAGTAATTTTCAATCTCTATATTACATTAAAAGTGGATTTGTTGAAAGAACACCACTGTCAGAATTGTGGAATACTTCCTAGGTAACAGCACTGCACTTAAACTTTGAATATTGGAACTATTTAAGCATCCTGTTTCTCAGATATCTTCAAAGCGGGAGGGAGGGTTAAAACAATACCACGCTGCAGATCCGTAAAGGTTGGTGGTAACTGTGTCTTGACAGAAGCGGAGGGAATGTGCAAACCTTCTTGCACGGGCACAGCACGACGACAGTAGTGCTGCTGATTCGGCTGCTGCAGAGCTCTCGCCTCTCGGGGCACGGGGAGCAGCACTTGCCGCAGAGGGAAGGCTCGGCTCTGCCAGGGACAACCAGCCCTGGGGACGGCCCAGGGACGTGGCTGCTCCAGCAATCTGCAGAAACGCTTCTAACATTCTAAATAAATGT
>WUAM01000217.1:243585-304752 GCA_024336885.1 Actenoides hombroni | reverse complement strand
AAAATTAAAAAAAAAATTAAAAAAATAAAGTGAGGAATGTAAGGACATAAAGTGAACTTGGATGATTTTACCAACATTTAGTTTCTAATACAGAAAATGCCCCGTGGTTAAATACAAAAGTAGATACTTCTTTCGAGATATCTACTTTTAGATTTATCTCTAAAGATACTTTATATTTATTCTGTAATATTTGTCTGTGCTCTATAAATGAGGGGTTTCTGGTGGGGGAAAGAACAGAATGTGGAGTGCACTTTTTCACTCTGGGGGAAAAGCTAAAGCTGTAAAGCCCAGTTTTATTCCTTCCACTTCAAAACTTGTTTCTGTGTTCACTTCAAAGTCTTGCTTCTGTGTCTATTTGTTTCAAATAAAAATAAAGGAGTTTCCAGGGTTTCCATCCCCTTTCTCTGTTATGAATAGATGTTGTTAGAGAAAGGTGAAACGAGAGAGGGAAAGGGTGGTATGAAATCAAATGCTTTTTTTTTTTTAAGAAAAAAAAAGTGCAATTAATCATAAAAAAAGCTTATTCAGCTTTTTGTAAATAGTGAGAAAGGCCCCGATTCTGATCACTGTAAAAATCAAAGAAAGGCTGAATCTGATGTCAGTGAATTCAGTATTTTGGGCTTGTTCCATCTGTGGCCACCAAAGGGGTTAAATATTCCCTCTCCTCACAGGTTTTCACTGATCTGTAGCTGTCAGGCAGGAGTTCTGTAGCCAATCAAGCATCCTTTGCTGTGCTTTGGAAATGAAGCATACAGAAAAAGGATGTTTTAACTGAGAAGGTAGGTTCAAATCCTACAGGAACAAGTGACAACTTGATCTGTCTGTAACTGAGTTACCTCATCTATAAAGTACTCTTTTATATTAACTTTTATACCACAGCCATTGCTACTGGAGCTGAACATCTGCCAAACATACATTAAGCTATATGACTATGCATCATTCAAATAATGTTGGTTCTTTCATCCTTTTCTTATAGGAGAGCACGTGCACACAGTTTGGGGTTGCCATTCACCTGTGTTTCCAGTTGGCCTGGCCAATTTTGGTCTTGCTATTGTTATCAGCACTGACAGGCCCGCTCAGTTGGATCTGCAACATGAAGCAGCTGTTGCTCTGGGCAGCTGGTATATGTTTGGAGATGGCACTGTCACCTGGATTTGGTCAGGTTCTTAAGATGTGTTTTATTTCAGATAGACATCTCTTTATGTTTGTGTTAGAGAAGGCAGGGCAAAGAACTGAGGGTTATGTCTGAAACAGGAGGTGTCATGCTCTTTATTTTATTGGTGGAATGAATTCACCAGAAAATCCTCCTTTGCAGAAAGCAATGTGTTGTCCTTCCAGCAGACAACTGCCTTGCTCCAAGGGAGTGAAGTTTTTTACCATGCTTTACATCTTTGAGGTTTGGACAGTCATTCAGATCTGCTAGGCTCAGCCTATTAAGTGTCCAGACCCACCTCAAGGTGATGATGTGTTGATAACATCCATTAATGACTGTAGGAGGTTCAGATACTGCAAAATAATGTCTAAGATGGACAGACATATTTTTCACTTGAAGGGAGTCTCCAAATACAAGCAACCTGTGATCTAACCATGCAGCACTAGTTTGATGAAGTATGAAGAGACAGAGAGGTAAATTAGGAGTGAGGTGACAGCCAGAATAGCTTTGCTTTTACTCATATGTGTTTCAGTGTTAATGTTATTGTAACACACACGCACACACACACTTGAACTTACTCTTTCTGAATAAAAACATCTGGGCATTGCTCCAAACCATTACACCATAGTCTTCACTTGGGCAAAATTGCCAATTTCTGGAATGGGTGCTTTTACAGAACTTGAATTTTAGGACTGAACTGTTACACAGTATCTCTTTTTTGGTTTTTCTTCTGTTAGGGAACATCCTTATTTGCCTATCTGGCATAGCTATTGTGATTTATATTTACTGACTGGAAACTTGGCAAGTTCAGTATTTGTTCTTGGTAATAAGATACTACCCACAGTTTTTACTTACCGGGCTCTGCAGCAACCAGGTGGAACATACATCATTAGTTTACTGAATAATGAATATACTTTAAATCATGGTTCAAAAATTTTAAGTTACAGTATATTAAATTAGAAAAAAAAGTTTAATGTAGAACCAGCTTTCCATAGTAGAATTAACAGAATCAAAACAGGCTTTTTATCTACTTTATTGAAACTAGTTCAACTTTCCAAGAACTAAAAATCGGTTTCCTGTCTTGACTGTTTTGGAATTGCTTACTGTCATCTGTTTCAGACGTTAAAGGATATGATTTAATATCAGCAATAAGGCCTCTGTTCCTATTTTGGCAGGTGTTAATTATTTAAACACTACTTATTTAAATATGTTTCCAATCACTCTTTTGAGTGATTTGCTTTACATGTTTCTTCATGTGTAATTTCTGCACACACAAATAAAACCAGGGGGAAAGTCCCCCCATCAGTAGTTCTCTTTCTCCAATGTTCAATCTTTAGATAGGCAGGTGAAGACAGAGGTATATTTCATATGTTATGGCCTTTAGTGATGGAATATAATATATAATACATCATTTTTATCTCCTTTGCAATAATAAAAAGTTGTTCTCTTAGGCAGAGTGCTGTGGTTTCTGCATGCTAATGACTGTACTCTGTGAGAATGAATTGTGAAATGGGTCACAGTTCCTGAAGCATTCATTGGAGTTGGAACAATATAGACAGACTTCTTTGGGAAAAAATGGGGAAAAAAAATCTCTAAAATAACTACAGTGCTTCCTCCACACATACAAAACCACCATCTGGTTTACTTACAATGACAAAAATACAGCTGTATGACTATTGTCTGTTTCTGTCCAGCTACCTATTCATAATGATGAAAAATGTCTCCCTTGCAGTATATGCCTAAATTTTCATCTGCCATCATGCTGGAGTCATCCCGCCAGTTTGTTGTGTGGTTTTTTTTTTTTTTTTTTTTCCTTTGCCTTGTTTTACTACACTGCACCAGAGAAACAGGAACTCTTACTGCTGTACAACAGCCCTCTGTCTGGTGTGAAGTGAAATTCTCATTCTGCAACAGATAACTTGTAATTTAATACTTAATTCTTGTCAGTAGAATAACATAAGGGAAAGCTAGACCAGAGGGAAAGCCAGGCATGAGAGGGAATTTTACGCACCACTGGGAAATGAGAAGCTGACAACTATAGGTATTTCAGTTCTACAAGGCAAGTCATTTCATCCTGGTAATAAATGGAAAAGGTGGGTGTTTGTTTAGATTTAGGCCACTCAGTAATGATTTTAACACTCAGCCAAGTCTCCTGCCAAGACAAGCACTCCAAGGCCAAAATCTGTAATGAACTCTCATCTTCTCAATTATAGATTCAGCCCTGACCAAAGCGATATCCAATATTTCCCTCTCTGCTCTGTGAGAGCACAGACGTGCTGATGGACGTGCGAGCAGAGTGGCTCTGCATGGCTCCTGCAGCTCCCTGAGACCTCACAGCCCACCCAGATGCTGCGCTGGGGCACCAGCACCTGCCACATCCCCTTCTCCCTTGTCCTTGCCCTCTCATCCTCACTTCATGGAAGGAGTGAGCGCAGAGACAGAGAAATAATGCCAGCAGTGCTGAGGAGGAGCAGGAGGGGAAGAAGGGGATGGAGGGACCATCCTCCCTCCACCTCTGGGATCCTCCCAACCTCTTCCAGCTAGGGGGAGACTGAACTTTGCCCTTGCAGCTCTTCACAGTTATTTTCTTGGCAGATCTCTGCTGGATGGTTGAACCTGGTCATGGCTTCTCAAGCACTATGACAGTGTGCAAAGGATACACAGTACCGCAGCATGATGATCTTAGTCCCTGCCCATATGCTTTTTGCTGTTACTTCAAGGGATCTTTAGTATCTCCTCCTCACTTGCACTTGTCACCAAGCTCCCTTTTCCTGATGTCCAAAAAAAGTATAGAAGGTAACTTTCTTTCCAAGACTTATATTCCATAATTCAACCTTCTGGCCCCAATCCCTAGTTTGTTTTCTGCTGCCTTTTCCCATTGCTTTTGCTTGCTTTTTCCCAGGTGATTTCATACTTCATTGTAGTTTCTTTTTTTTTTTTTTCTTTTTTAATCCATATTGAAATGAAGGCATCTTGGCCCCACCTGCCTACTGGCTGGTACAACTCCAACTTTGTCTCCCTTCTTATAACTCCACAAACATTTGTCTGTCTCAGCCCAACTCCCACTGACGCTACAGTCACCAAAGACTTTATAAAATCACAGCACAAGTTTAGAAGCTGGAGACAATAATACTCAAAAGGATTTTTTGTTTGGAGAAGTGGACATATAGCTAGAGCAGGGATAAAAATGTACCCATAGTTGTGGGGTTTAAGCAGTGGAAGAAACTCTGATGTAGCTTTTACACAGTGTTTGGGGTTTGTGCAAAGAGGCACGACCAAAGGCTATGTGCTGCTGCTGTAAATATTGTTTTTTAAAGCTACTTGTTGTGATCTTCTGCTGAACTAAATGAATCACTAATTTTTTTCTGTAGACCACCTCCTTGACAGAAGGTGAGGTGTACAGAGGAGAAGAAACATGATAAGATATGGAAGAAAGAACAAATTTTTTGCCATGCAGAGGGAGCAGAAAAGTCTTTCCATCATGGGTGCAGTGGTTAATTCAGAAAATAACAGGGAAAAAAAAAAAAAAAATAAGAGGAAATCAAAGCCAAAAAAACCCCATGACTCCAGACTAGGCTTATGTTACTCAGAAGTTCTGATTTTTGCTCAGAACAATGAGTCTGTTGCAGCAAGAAAGCCTTTCTTAGTCCTTTGTGCTTCCTTAAATAGTAAAAACTCCCTTTATATGTATTTGTGTTCTTCATTTACACTGTGTTACATATTTTTTTGGTGTTATTCAACATCTGGCAGTGGGTGACAGAATATATACAATATCTAATCCAGTCTGTCCCATCTTCCAGTTGCCAATCATGGATAATCAGGCTTTATAACTCTACTCATGAGTTCAGTGTGACTCCTGAACAATTAATAATCAGAAGTTTTGGTCTTCTGTTCAAAAAAAAATGTAAAATATGTTTCTCAAAACTCAGGATGAAAAATTAAAAGAAATATTATTGAAACTGTTATCCGTATCCTCAGATTAAATCTGGTATTAGTTCTTTTTTCTTCTAGATGTTTGTGTACAGCAATCTTGGCAGCAGGCATTAAATCGTATGTAGGTTAATTACTTAATGATTCTGAATTGTTTTGAACATGAAATGAGTGCCAAGTATTACTAATATTACGTGAGACAACATAATAAGCTGAAGGTTTCATCTTCAGTTTCTTTTATCATGCATTAATACATAAGCTTTGTTTGGTGCTATATATAGATTGTACATATAATTATTAGACTTCACTACAGCTTGAATTTCTTTCCTTCCCTCACTGTAAAGGGAGAAAGACATAAAATGTAAAGAAATAAACATTCAGAGAGGTGAACATTCTTACAATGGCCTGTGACTGAAAGGGATATACAGGGATCCCCAAGCCCAGGGAAGAGCAGTGCAGTCATCTAATCTGAATATGAACTAGTTTGTTTTAGAAAACTATGTATAATTAGGTTTTTAAAATAGTAAATTCTCCTTCTAACAAGCTAATCAATAATTTGATTAACATCATTTCCTGCAAGTTGCACCTTTGTTTTGTGTAAGCTCAAATTTTGGTCATCGCATTTTCAGAAGTGAAGTTAAACTTCCCTTGTTACTTCCCTTGTCTAAATACTTCTGTGTATTCATTAACCTATCCTTTGAAGGCTCTTAGATATGCATCACTGAGGTCTGCATTTTGGAAAAAAATTAATTTTTCTGGTCAGCCCAGTATCCTCAGCATTACAGACAGTAATTTTCTGTTCCAAATAATATTACATGACATCGATATGCCTTACAGCTTAATTACAGATGGAAACTCTGTTGAAAATATTTGATTTTTTAACATCATTTACAGATTTACCAACAACAACTAGCAGCAGAACTGTACCTGTGTGGATTTTCAATTGTTAATGTCTTGGGTAAGTTTAGGAACTTCTTTGGTTCTTTGAAGATGTTTTGAAGATTGCTTTTATTGTGACCATGCTCAGACTTTTATAACAACATGCCCTATTTATTTCATAGTAGAAAATTCTAATTCCTTTGGAGCTGTTTTGAGACTTAGATTGTTTCCATCTCAGTAGTGGACATTCTATAATCTAAATAAATAGTTTTTCTTTTCATTATCAGGTCTTATACTTTTCATGTGACAAACCTATCTACATATCTATAGACTACAAAGGCCTTTTCCTGATAGGCTGGTATTCAGTGTACACATACACTTATCCAAAGGTATGGTTTGGACATTCTGCTTCATGAAATAAAATTAGTTTAGTATTTTCCCAAGGAGACCATTTTTTTAATCAATCATGTTTCCTTGCCATGAAAACATTGACTATTTTGTCAGAATTAAGGAAAAATAAGCCTATTAAAAAGTTTTTGAAAAAATATTAATTTTTTTTCAAAATATTTTGATTGGCAGAGTTCTTCAGTTTTGATCAATACTAAGTTTAGCTTTAGGAGACCAAAAGCTAGAGCATGTGTCTGGCAGACTAATAATGACTGTGAAAGTACAATAGTTTCCCTATCCATGCTTTGAAAATCAAGGCCTACGCAGTTCTTGCTTTTCGCACATGGAGTAACTTGGGGGATTAGAATGAAATCATGCCATATAGTATGTTGTCCAAGTGTATTGAAACAAAAATATAAATATGGAAACCCAGCACTTCATAAATAAATATATTAAAAAATAATTAAAAACCAAATAATGAATTAAAAACCCCACAACATTTACCTTGTTAACTTGGAACCTAACTTGGGCAAAGCAGTTTCTTTTTCTTTGATTTCCATGAACAAGAGTTTTTATGAGTACTGATATTGAATTATTATACATTATCTAAAAGTCCAACATAAGATCTATCTGTGCAGACAGTAAGCTGCCATTCATTATTGTTTCACATTGGGAACTGGATATTCAACCTGAAAAAATAAACACCTGTTGTATGTTCCATCTGTATGGACAGGGCCTTCTGTTATAGCTTCCTTTCTGATACACAGATCCTACCTGATTCCAGCTCAAGGTAATGTTATCAGATTCACCTAGGTTGTAAAGCATCCAAAATATTTTATTCCTTGTAGCTGCTCATAAAAAAAAAAAAGTTTAAAAGTATATTTTCCTGTTAAGTATTGGTATGTTAAAGTGCTGCTTCTATTTGAAAGCGTGGTACTATTTAATGTCAGTGTTGTGTGATCTTGTGTGTTTATAAATTGTGTTCTGTCTATTCATTTCGTCTGGCAGTATTGCAAAGCTTTGCTAGCAAAAGGATGGAAGTAAAATTTTAATTCCATGGCTATTTCCCCTCTTGCGTATCAATTCACAGACTATACTATATTATGAAACTTCCATGTTTTAACTGACTTCCTGCTTATGTACAAAGAGATTCAGGCATCATTTAAAGCTTTACTGATCAGTTTGTATTAGGAAGGTGTTTCCAGCATAGCAATTCCAGCTGAATATGTCACACTGCCTTCTTATCTCTGCTGTTGGAGAGCTGATATTTCATATGAAAAAAATGTTTCTTTTCCCCTTGCTCGTTTGAGGATGTATGTTAGCTCCCCTGCACCACAGCCTGCTGGAGAAGAGAAAATATTTAGCTAAGGATAACGATGCTGTGCACCTGGTCTTTACTTCCAGCCTAATGAAAGAGTGAAACCTGGTTCACTGAAAAGTAATGGAGATACAGCTGAGCAGCCTGAATCCCTGTCATCCCCTGTGTTGGCAATGACAGATCAGACCAACCTCATACCTGAGAAGAACTCCTGTCCTGGCACCAAACAACCTGTAATGTGGCAGAGATCTTGTCCAGAAAATCCTGCCTTGCATACACAATCTTTTAGCCAAAAAATGCCCTTAATATTTATGAGAGCCATTTCCATTATACTTTAAACAAACTGCTACTGTCTAATTTGAAGTTGGACTCATCAGAAGTATTTAGGTGCCAGACAGCTTTGTAGGTGCTTTGTCTCGCTGGTCAGATCAATCTTCCCTCCCGTATTGTTCTTTTCTGCTCAGGTATCACCAACATGGATATACAAGTGTGCCAAGTAAAGAAAATTCATGAAGAAATACACATTTCAGAAAAAGGTTAAAAATCCAGAGCAGTTTGAGACAAATGGAGAAGAAGAACTGAAACTAATGAGATAGGTTAAGCATTAATGGAATTTAGATAGACTTTTCAGAGAAGTTAATTGAATTGAATAAAATACAAATGGCAGCAGCCTTAAAATAGATTTAAACATATTGGGTGGGGTTTTTTTATTTGTTTGTTTGTTTGGTTTTAGTGGGGTTTTTTTTTGTATTTTTGTTTGTTTGTTTGTTTTGGGGGGGTGTTGTTTGTTTTTCTATTATAAAAATATTATCAGGCCAAGTTGCTAAGTCAAATAAAACAAGGAATCCAGAAATAAGAGAAAAACATTTATTGTTTCCACAGTCAGATATTGCTTCACGCTATCCATGCAATTAAGGTAAGAAGTTCTAACAGAGAGTCTGTTAACAGCTTATTTGGGTGTGTGAAACATGGTATTAAAATAAACTGTCTTGTTTAGGGAGTTTTTGCGCTAAATCTAGTAAAAAATATAGAAATGTTCTATGATATTTTTTAAATTAAGCAAAGAAAAGCCTCAAAAAAATGCCTGTACTTTAGATTTTATTATACCAAATTGGGTGAGAATCACCATATTCGTACACAAACCTCAATGCAATTTGTAGTGCAAGTGAGAAACTTCATGTGAAAAGCCCTTGCATTGAAATGACTATTAAATTATCTATTAATTTAATGCAGCAAATTAAAAGGCACTGTAAGCAGGTAGAAAAACCCAATGGCACTGCATCTGTGCACTTTACTTTAGCCTAATACACTGTAAATTTTAGAGAGTCTGAGGTACTAGCAGCAGTTTTTGAGACTTGGAGCAGTTGCAACCAGTTGTCTGACACCAGGAGAAGGTGGACACTGGAGTGGAAGGACTTTCAGAATATAATGGCAGCATGGAGGCTAATAAAGTGATTGCAAATGGTCCCTTTAGTGAGGTGAATGAAACCATGGATGGAGTGTGAATCTGAAAAGCATATCTTGCTTTTACCTTTTTTTTTTTCCATGATTGAGAAATACATAAACATATCTATCAAAATAAGTGGAGACAGTTCATTAAAATAAATTAACAGAAAATTCAAAATACAGCTTTTGTTATATTTCATTAAAATATGCCAAATATGATCAAATACATAATATTTGATCTTGGAATTATATTTCAGGTGATGGCAGCGTGAGTATGAATTTAAGCTAACATCTCCTCCTGACATTATCTGACAGTGGGCTTTCCTCCCTTTCAAGGTACAATGAGCCTTCTGAAAGATACCTTCTTGTAAATGGAGAAAAAAGTGGTGCAGAAGCATTACATTCCAAATGTAATTTATCTTATTTACATACACATAGTAGTTCTGGGGGAGGGGAAGCTACCCAGTATGGGGACAAATGTCACTACCAGGGCTACCTGCTAGTGTGAGCACAAGATATCTTAAGAGCCAAGTTTTGCCGGAGTATCCTCTACTGCTTTCATTACCTTCACTACAAATACCACCAAGGACTGAATTTTAAATTCCAAAGTGTAACAATAATAAAAATATTTCCTGGTATTCCTATAAGAACATGACACTTGGTGATACTAGTGGTAAGTATCTTCATGCAACACTTCAATCTACATCATTCCTGTGAATTTCCAGAAAAAGTTTTCACCAGCATGTTAAAGAAAAATGAACAGAAGAGGGACATAAAGGCCCTGTGCAGAGCTTTTGTGGGTTTGTTTTTGGGTTTTTTTTCCATTTTAGACTTCATGTGCCTTATAGGGAAACACAAGCAGCAAAGAAATGTTTGGTTTTGGGAGTGAAAAGAAGTTGCAGTGTATTGAAAGGAAGTATGTGGTTAAAAAAAATGCCTAGAAGGCAGCAGATAACAGTTCTCTTCCCAGATCTGTCACAAATGCTCTTTTTTTGGCCTTGTACCAAAGCATTTCCTTGCTTTGGGACCAGTTTCTCTGTAAAATGAGGGTGAGAACAGTGCTCAACTAGCCTTCCTGACAGAGGAACTGGAAAGTTTGTATTTATACTTGTTACGAACTTTAAGAACCTGAAAGAGATTAAAACCGGATCAGTTTGGATTTACAGATTTAAATATTTCTTTAAACAAAGCATTTCATTTATAGTATTAAGTTTATTTTACAATAATAAAGTGTATTTTAAAAAATAATCAGCATTTGCACTGATTTGCTCAGTCCTGAAAATAATTAGCTAACTCCATTACTTGAAAATCCTATTTTCTGTTCCTATAGCCAACCAGAAAGAAAGAAAGAAAGAAAGAAAAGAAAGAAGACGCTAATGTCTTTTATCTTGTATATGGCCAAGAAGTTTAATTTCTGATAAAAGACTTTAACACTAATACTGTGATCCTGATGGGCTGTTAGAAAGAATTAGAGGGAAAACAAAGATGCTTTTTACACCTTCTAAAATAACTTAGAGGAATGCTTTGATTGTTTTTTTGGAAATAAGCACACATAAAAAGTGGCATTTCCCTATTTCTCTTCCAATGAGTTCTGGAGCTGAGAAATCCCTCAGGCAAGACTTTCAACTTGCTTCCTTCCATTGCAGAGCAGAGAAGCGTTGCTGAGGCCTGCAGAGCCTTCCAGCTTGTTTGAAGAAGGAGGAGACTATTATCTGGTATGATTCAGCACCCATCAGACAAATTATCTCACCGCTTTCTGACTTTTTAATATGTTTTTTTTCAACCCTTGTCCTTGAAACTGTGTCCCAAATGGGTCAGCCAGGCTTAGGAGTCTGGCCCAGCAATACTCACCCTTAACTGAAGTAATGTTTACACGTAATATCCGTTTAAATTATGAAATGCCTATTGTGAAAACAATAGACATATTCAATCACTGTATCCCAGAATAAATGAGAGAAATATTCCAGAGCTCCTATCAGAGCTTAATAGGTATACTTTTGCTAGCGATACGGTAATACACAGCAGCTTTCCCCAGACGGCTGTGTAAAACAAAGAAGTGGTTGTCAGCCTTTCAGAATCAGATGTTAATGATATTTCATGTCTTTGTTGAGTCTGTGGAAAGCAGCTACTGCACCTAAAAGGGAAATGACTTCCATACCAACCTCCCCCAGCCAAAGTCGTTCAGATTGGGAAAACTGGATGAGGTCCATATTTATACTTCAGAAAGAGGTGTAAAAGAAGATTTCAAGACAGTATTGACTGAGATGTCTCCCAGTCTCTTTACCCAAAGTTGTATCTTATCATTGTGTTGAAAGTTTTAATTCAGCGTATTACAGTTTCTTTTGAGTTTGTTTTTTTTTCCCTTTTCTTTTTTTTTTTTTTTTTTTTTTTTTTCCTCTCTAACATATACGAGGAAAGAATGTACTGTAAGCAAAACTCCAATGTGTTTCTGGCAAATGAGGAGTGTTTTCTACATCTCGTATATTTTTGGAAGCATTTGAATCCAAAAGTAATATGCCTCCCAAATCGGGAAGAAGGCTTTTTATTAGACCAATGCCTGCACACAGCAGAAAGAGAGTTGTCTGCCCCAGCATTGCAGCAAGCAGGGACTGGTGCTCTGTCAGAGCTAGTCTGGAAGATTGGAGTCAGCTAAAAGAAGATTTTATGTAGCTTTATTGCTGCAACTTTATTTTGCTGTACTACTGTATGTCTTCACTTCTGCAGACTTTCTTTCGTTTGTTTTAAGAAGAGGTCTTAATTCCAATGCAAAATCCATCCAGAAAGGAGGGCCCCTCAGCACTGTATTCCAGCTGGTGGGGATTAGCTCAGTCCTTTTACCGGATACATATCATTTTAATCTTAAGCCTTTAGACACTGTACAACATACTATTAAGTCTGTTACCAAATAAAACACTAAAAGGCTGATTCACTAAGGGTTACACACCCTTTGCAGGGAAAAAACTAACATTTACAAAGGGATAAGTGCCAAAAATCACTTAAATTTCATGTCTTTCCTATTTACTAAATCCCACATCCACCATGTGTACAGTAACTTCCTTCACATATGCCCCTGGGAGAAGTGCAAGTCAAAATAAAGGGGAAGTAACCCCCCTAAAACATGTTCCTAGCTCTAAAGAGTGATTTATATTGGTTCACATCAGACAATCTGAAAAATGAAAGTTATGTTGTTCTGGAATAAAATGAAACCTTCCAGAAAGTGTGAATCATGTACTTGACTTCTATGATAACGAGTAATGCATTTCCTATAGGAGTTAGTGGTTAGGGTATGAAACCAGGGCATTAGCAGACTAAGGGATTTGTGCAAGTGACTTTGCAGTTTCAAACTCAGGTGCTTAAACTGAAGCCATATTGCAGCTCTTCGTTATTTGGAGAAATGTGGAATGTGGGTGATAGAATCACTGGACCTTAAACCTCTCAGTTGGGTTGTTAATAGCAAATGCAGATGCCGAGCTTTATTCCCTGTGGAGCTTCTTAAAAGATGTTTTATCTGTCTGTCAAGGGTGAGGCAAAAAGCCTCTGATATTTATAATGTGTTTTGGATAAAGGGAGTGGTCTAAATGAAAACTATGATAGCCAGTGTTTATTGGCTAGCTTATTGTTCTGACACTGTCTCAGAAGTATCTCACCACATTATTTTAGCTAGTCATTTGAAGTTAATCACTGTAGCTTGTTGTGCTAAATTAGCGCCTTTGCTTATGGGACTATCTTAGGGCACGAAGATCACCTCAGGAGGTCATTAGGTGTGGGTCTGGAAACAGCACTGTGAATGAAACTTCATTGATATTCTGTGTTCTACTGTTTGGGTAATACAAATGATTGTAAGTTTTCTTCCAGGAGACTGGGTTGTTGTTTTCAGTAAGAAATAACTAATCTATGTTGGACAACATTGTTTAATGTATAATGGAGCATTCCACTTGTATGGTTAGGAAGAGCTGTGCCATGCCAGCCAGCCCTGGGATATTGACCATCTGGGGTGACTGAAACAGGCTGCAGGCAACCCACTGAATTTGGGTTTGGTGTCCTCCTCTTCCCCCCTTTTCTTCTATTTTCTACAGTCCCATCTGTATGAAATGAAACTGTTCCTGGGCTTATTGGTTAGTAAAATTAAAAACCTGAATGTACACTACAACTGTGTTTTCTGTTAGAGGATAAACCAGTATAGTATAATTGTATAGAGAATTTACAAAGCCTTTTTGCATTCAAGAGTCAAGAGTAAGAAGAATGGTAAAACTGCCATATTCGTTAAGCCCTGACACGTAGTACTATTAATCCTCTTACACAGATACAGAAGTTGAACTAGAGGCAAAGATTTTTGTCTGGGAACTGAGAAAAAGATTTTTGTCTCAGCAAGGATTATAATTCAAAGTTTTTATTTAGTAGCCATTTGCTCAGACCATGCAATTTTCCCTAGCTCAATTTTATTACAAGGGTTGTCTTGGTGTTTCCATTAAAGGCCTAGTTTGAAGGATCATATGATTTTTGTTAAAATGTCAGTATTCATATATTAAAGAAAAATGTTATGAGGCTATATATTGTGGGAAAAATCTGGAAATAAGAAGTATCACTCATATGTAGCCTGAAGGGTCCAAGGACCATTAGACAATGTGAAAAACAATCAAAACCAAAATCTGCTTGTTTACGTAAGTCATGATTTTAAAGAGAATTTTGTGATTTTAGGGGATCCAACTCATGATTTTTCAGTACTTGGCCTTGGCAATATAGTTATCCCACAGTGAAGAATTTGCATCTGATGATCAAGTTCCCCTGTCACTTCACATACAGTTAATTTATTTTGGACGCTCATCAGATATAAGTTCTGTTACGTGTTAGCAGCATTGCCAAGCTCAAGGATTCAAAGATCAAGAACTAGGTTATTCTACATGGCAAAGCGATTAGTGAGAGAAAATGCAACAACAACAACAACAACAACCCAACAAATGCTCTTAATATTTATTCCGTTGTCTCCTCTCTATGAGGCCTTCAACAATGCTATGGTCCAGTACCATCACCAGAACTAGCCTATTTATCCTCAGGGATGAGAGAGATCTCTGAAGTCTAATGACAAAAATATGGGCCTTGCTCTGTAATATCCATGAGCTGTTTTAGAGGGGGATGCAGTGCAAGGCATTTACAAGCAGAGCCAGCCTGAATACTCTTTGTTACTGCAGAAATAGGAAGCGCAGCACCTGGGAACCTCCATCAGTGTATGACTGTATTTATAGAAACACCATTAGAGGGAGCTCTGTAATAGACTTAATGCCAGTGTTTTACTACCTTCAAATTTATCTTTTTTTTTTTTTTAATTAGTTGTAAACAAATGGCATTTAATACATTAACCTTTACCATACTTCCATTATATTCTTCATCATCACCATTGAGACTGGCAGACACTATGGTGGTGAAGTCGCCAAAAAGACCAGTGCATATCAGAACGATCAGTGTCAGAATAAATGGGGTAAATTAAATGGATTCTCACATAGAAGCTGCTGTGATTAGCTGGGTGATTCTGCTGTTTTCTTTGATAGCCCCATTCAATTGCAGAGTCCTGCTGTAAGTATTTGTGGCGCTTAAATAAGGTCCCATCTTTAAGAAGCCTTTCCTTTATCACCAAAAATCTGTTTCCACAGAGGTCCTGCTGTGAATTTCTCAGGGACCCATACATTCAGTTTACGTCCCCTCTGCTCTGAAATGTCCTCTATTGAATTGTGTTATGTGAAAGAGAATGGGCTAAGAAGTTACACCTAACATGTATGTGATACATCATGTGATATAGGATGCAATATGGTAAATCAATCACAGAGTCAGCAGCAAGATGCATTCTTTTTTTCAAATAAGAAAGGCTTGTTCTTATTTTTAGAAAGATAAAGTGTGTTTTTTTCACTTTCTGTGAAGTGCAGAATCTAGAGATTGGGATTTGGAGAGCTCTGTATGACCTGAAAAGTTGCAATAAAGAATAAGGATCCATAACAACTTGAATTTACATTCTTAAGTAAGGTACAATAATGGATAACAACAAAATAGAGGGATAGGATGATCTCCATTTATCTATCTGCAGGAATACTTCCTACGTAGCCAGGCAAGATGCTGAGAGGAACCAGAATTTTAGCATATCATGAGTGGTTCAGAGATATATAAAACATTCAGTTTTTCTAAAGGATAACCAGGAAATAATCAGTTAAGCAAAAGAAAACATTACCCCAAAATCCAAACAACAATTTGACACGGTAATACCAAATTCATTGCCAAGATTAACTCTGAGCTAAAAAGTGCTTTCAGATTTTAATTTGGAGTATTGTTCTTATAACTCTGAATATGGGATAGCCTAGGAATTAACCCTTCATACTTTTTATTCGCTGACTTGAGGCACTTCTTAAGTACTTTAAAAAATTTTGCAAAACACTCTCTCCATTTCTCAAAATACAATATGAGTGAACTCTAATGAATTAATTCCCAAAGAAATAGATTCGAATCATTGCTGTACTATTGCCAGAGTCTGTAAAACTGCCTGGCAGAAAATATGCAAACAGTTCATGCAACATTGCTCTAGTGCTTTGTACAACAATGCCTACACTGAAAATAGTAACCTTTATTCTCCTTTGTACTAGGACAAAGTAGGGGGGAATAGAGATACAATAGTATGAATATTACCAGAACACCTTCTGAGAAGCACATTTTTATCACAGACTTCTAAGGGTTTGGGTGGCCTTCACTGATCAAGGTTCTAAGACTGAGAAATATGCTTCCATGAAACCCTACAAGAAGCTAGTTACCAGAAACCTTAGTTTCTGTCACTTTCAAAATGTAAAAGCAACATGATCTTTTTTTCTGGGATATGAACTTGTTCTCAGTGTGTAACTGCTTCATTTTGTGGATGTCTCCTCTGCTTTCTCTCTGGACCATTGCTAACTCCAGCACACTGTAAGATTAGATCATGAGATCTTTGGGGCAGTGAACCTGCATTTCTCTGTATTTTAGTTACTTAGATAGCCCATGGATGCCACACAAAAGCAGTGATGCATTTTACAAGAATACTAAAATACTTTTTTTCATTGTGAAGGGAATGGCATTTGCCTGCTTTTAATAAATCTTTAATAATTTATGGCAGAGTTAAATATGTTGTATCCCACCTAAAGAAGAACTGCTGCAGGAAGCATCTCCAGGCCAGCAGAGTCCTGGTTATCTCCTTCTTGAACTTTCTCTTTGCCCCATGCAGACATTAGTCTACAATAAAACTGTTGCAAAACTGAAATTGCAATAAATCCACCGAAACTGTCAGAGCAAACAGACCTTTGTTCCAGTGAGGCCAGGACTGTCTGCAGTCTCAAGGCTGAGGCCAGCTGCATTGAGTGGTGGTGTAACTGGATACTGACTGCAGCTCTGAAGCATACAGCAGTGTTTTGATGCATCTTACCAATGTGAAGGAGTGGGTCTATTTGGCCAGGAAAATTTCAGTGTGCAAGTATTTGGTTTTGTGAAACACACAGAACTGGAGACTTAACATCTAGCCTGTTATGTGTACTCTAGCATGCTCAAGACCTTACTTGACTACTTTACTTTGAGATTACAGTAGACATAAAGATAAACCAGAAGATGTTCTTGGGATCAAAAGTATATTGGACCTGAAACTGAGACAGTCATGATTCTTCCTAAACATCATGAAAAGGGGCTGAGGACCTCTAGGAAAACCATGGGAGCCTAAGTTGAAGGCTCTTCTGGAAAGGTCTTGGAGTCTGTTCCTCAGTACAACTGAAATAATGAGAAAGGAGAGCAAAATAGAGGAAGACAGTGAACAGAGCTCTCTTCCCTGTTGGAACCATGAACCATCAGAGAAGAAAGACAGAGGGAGTGAGGGAGAGCGAGAACTGATGCAGTGAGAAAGAGCACACCACAGGACACACTGTTTTCATATGTAATGGACACGGACCACTGAGGTGAAGCATGCCAAAAGGTATTAAATAGGCATTAATTTAAATGTTGACCCAAAAACTAGAAGACACAAGAGAAAGATGTGATGACAGAAATTTCAGGGGCTGTTGTGAATAAGTGAAGATGATTCAAACTGAACTAGGATGTGCAGTAAGAGGGAGCTGGATACAGTAACCTCTTGTGATCTCCACCATCAATTGCTGTCAGTAAGGAATTTGTGACCAGCAGACCTGGGAGGGTATTTTAGAAGGTGCATGATGCTCTGGCCAGAGCTAGTCCCTCACAAGCTGTCTTTAGGGAGTATCTGCCTTAAGTCTTGCAAGGTAGGCATAATGATCTGTGAAAAGGGTCTGCCACAAATATATTTGCAAAATTCAGTAGGTATCAATTACAACAAAAAAGCAAAATAACTTTCATGCCTTCTGCCTCTATCCAAAATACACTTGAGAGTTTTGAATATCTCTTTCTATTCCAATTCCAGATTCTTTTAGGAAAACCTCTGAACTGCTTGATTATAATTGATGGATTCCTTATACACTTTGTGGTAGATTTCATGACTAAATGGTCTCTAAAGTTAATAGAAATCCCTGCTCTTCCAACATCTTCCTGTTGCTGTCTGTTGCACAGTTGAAAGTCTTGAATCCATATTGATTTATCTCCAAGAGAGAAATAGAATATTATAGACTTAAATTTTTTTTAAAAAATTAGTTTATGCCACAAGAGATGTGGCAAGTTGAATCTCAGAATATTCATGTCTTGGTCATCAATGTAGCTTCTGCAAACAGAATTCCAGAAGAAGACAGAAGATGGACTTGGGCTAGAATTTTTCTAGCTGCTGATACAGTGTAAATTGTAGCAGATGAAAGAGACAAAAAGAGAAGGCTGCAACATTTGAAAATTCTTATGGCAAACTGTCTTTACTTCTTTGAGGAACTAGGAGCAAATACCACTTATGTGATCAGGTTTATGCAAGAAGTGAGGTACTCATTTGAATGGAAAAAAAATTACTTCAGCAAAATTCTTATAGAACCCTTGAGTGGAAACTAAAATTGCTGTGATGTCAAAACATGATGCACTTTCCCAGTGAGATTTCCACTCTACAGAATGGGTTGGAATGTCCATTTTTTTACACGTCCTTGTACTATGTACAACAAATCTGGATTCTGTTGTATGAAGACCACAACATTTGTTAGAAAAATATAACAGCCTTTGAGGTACTTATGGGAGCAATTCTGCAAAACAATTTTAAAGGAGATATACTGATCCAGTTAGAAGGATTCTTTCAATAAAATCTGAAAGTATGGTCAGTGTTTCTGTGAACGTAAGTAATTAATTCAATTAAAGCAGTGGCTAAACATCTTTATTTTTGTGGAATGTGACATGGGATTTTTGTGGCATTCATAGTTGCTCTAAATCTCACGTTCCATATGCATGCAAATGGGTTTCTTTTGCATATGATTTGCAAATGGCATAACTGTTATGTGTAGACATGCTTAAAAATTCACCAGCACTAACATTCCTTCTAGACAGTAAAAATCTCAAACAACTCCAACCACATTTGTCTCATCAGTGTTAGTTTAGAATTCAGTATTTTGCACAAGGAGTAGAAAAAAAGTTTCTAGGAATATTTTTGCAGAGATAACTTTATAAACTTCTCTAATCACCCACAGACTTTTCTTGAATTTCAACTATTTTTGAAAAAACGTCCATCAAAAAATGTGAAAAAATATTGGTGAGAATTTGAAAACTCTCAATCTGATCTATGAGTAACATTTATTTTAAACATTTAGCATATATTCTATCAAATTTTTAGGAATTAGAATTTTCAGAAAATACTAGTCACACTCTGAATAGTGTCTTGAAGTGATTTAACCAGTGAGCAAAGTTACTTGTTTTATTTAACAAATTGGAAATGCAGAAATTTGTCATGCTTCTACAGGACTTCTCATTTCTAAAATCACACTCTTCACTGATACGCTTTTAAAGTCAGTCATAGTTTTAATAAATGTAATGAAACTTGCCAGAAACCTTCTGTTATGTCAATAAAAATACATATTCTTTGACCAAACCACCAGTCCCACTCATTTTTAACTTAGAATGTCAAATTAAGAGGATGATGTGGTCTGGGAAGAGTATGTTTTCCATGTAAAGATTATTTTTATACTGTAATGTTTATTGCTTGAACAAAACAGTGCAAAACATTTCACAAAATGGAATCGTAAAGTCTTGTCTTCTTTAATCCTTGTGTGTGATGCAAAAAGCCTGCACGCCCCCTTTTCCATTCCATTGCACTCTCAGTAGGGGTAAATAAATCAAGATAACTTTGAATACCAACAAAGCCTTAGAGAAGAAAACTGTTCTATTCCATTTTTTAGTAGATGCAGGCGGGAGGATCCTGACTTTAAGAATTGTCTGACATGTGATTTCTATATGGCTGTTCTTTGTGGATTTCAGAGAGGAGAATTCTGAATAATTTGACAGGGTAGAGACATGTGAAATGTGACTTTCTGCTTCATCATGATCAGAAAGGTTTGATCTGTTATTGATTTGGTTTATATGGGACTTGCTGGGAAACGAGGCATCTACAGGGCTATTCACCCTGTCAAATGAACAAGACCAGATGGGTCTCATGTCACTTTAAGCATGGTTGGCCAAAAATAAATTTCCTTCATTCCTGGACTTTTGCAAGAGTGTTTCTGACTTCTAGTAAAAAAAGTTCTGGGCTGTGCAGTACCGAGGACCTCACTCACTCATACTTGCTTTCACTGTAAAATACTCTGTTGAGCAAGCAGTCTCATAAAAATGCACTAGAATGAAATCTCATTCTAAAAAAAAATCTGGACATGAATGGATCGAGGTATTGATAAAGGCAGACTGCTGGAAGCCAGGTCTGGAGTGATTTTGACATTGCTTCAATTTCCTGTCCTGGGCTGAACAGCCTTTCTCTTTTTTTTTTTTCTCTTCTTTTGTTCCAGGTATCTCACGTACATGGATTTTACATCAATGTAATTGGCTTTGGTGGCCTAAGTCCCCTGGTGTCTGTAAATTTTGTTCAAGATTTATGAGGTTGCAACTAATATTAGAAACTGGATTTGAGAATAGCATATATCATGCAGAGATATGAATGGATTCATTTCTCAAGGAAATTAGATGGGTGAATTGAAAATATTTTCTTCTGCTGCTACAGTAATAAAGAAAGGGGGTTGGTAAGCTCATTCAAAATTATGGCCTCTGAATCAAATCTTTAATATATTTTTCAATACATGATAATTTTATCTGTCATCACTATCAAATAGCTTTAATGTTATTCACTGAACATCATTCAAGAAACAACTTAACTAACGTCTCCAACAGAGAATTAATCTTCTGATTTTTTCTCCAGCTGTATTTTCCTTCTTACAATCCTCAAAATGACTCTAGCACAGACTCCTCCTACTAAATTACAATATCCAAACAATTTAAATTAGTATGTCATGAGATTGGAGTCGTTTTGTATTTGACCTAATTATTAAAATTACTTTCTGAGAACTAATGGCATAATTACTCTTATAATTAGTAAAATAAAGAACCTGTAACTGCTCAGACTGGGAGCAGCTGATATGATCAAGCTTTAAATTGAAAAAATCCAAAATTTTCATGCCCATCGTCTGTTGCTCAGTATGCTTCAAAGGGAAGGCTGATACATGCCTGCAATGACTATGTTTAAACAATTAAATCTTGTCTCCACCTTAGCATTGGATCCATTACTCACTGATGAACCTTTGTCCCTACTTGCCTGTTACTGGGAAAACACATCAGTGTCTACTACAGATACCAAAACATACTTGCCACGGCACTAGTGATACTGCGTTGTTATGAAACAGGTATGGTAGGTTAAATTAAACTGAAAAAAGGGCTCAAGTTAGAGGCTGACTTCCACCAGGCAGCCTGGGGCTGCTGCCTTCAAAGCTCACTGCCCAGCAGAGCCCTTGGGCATCTGTATCAGGCATCACTTTCCTGCAGCACAAACTGCCATCCCCAGTATATTACATGGCTATACTGGGAGCAGAGGTGGTAAAGCTGGGACTGGGGGGGATTAGAAATCTTTGCTGGCTACCCTTTTTCTCTCATCCTTTCTCCTCTCTCTTCCTATACCATCAGAGGCAGAAGGTTGCCCACCTTGCTGATACCTACTGGGACTTTCTTGCATGAGCAGACTGCAGAATACACAGTTTGGAACATGATCTATATTTATAGAATGCACATTGCGCCCTTTTGTACAATTCCCTCCTGAGAAAATATATCCCTGGTGTAATCGCTTGCCTGCTTTGACTATGGATGACATAGGCATGTTTGTCGCTCAGATTAGATAGACCTCCTGGGGGAAAGTACATTTCCATTTTATTTATTGTGTATTACACTTATTCTAGAAGACCTTTCATGTTTATTTATTGTATAATGCAATATGCAGTCTTTTCTATTAATGGATGAATGGTGAAACACTCTTCTGACTGGATTGCATTTCTAATCTATTTATTTTGTTAAATAATCAGTCAGTGTGTATCTCTACTTTTATGGAGGTATCTCTCATTTTGATGTTAAAGTTCCTGAGAGCTTCAAATGGATGGCATTGTGTTTTGCAGTAATTTTCTCTTGATTTGCAGCCCTGAAATGCCAGAAATGTATTTTGAATATTCAGTTATATTTCAGCAGGAAAGAAATGAACACCAAGCCATTGCATCAGAGTTCAATTTGAGTAGAAAGAATATCTGCTTGTAAACATTTTACTGTGTTAATATTTTGGGCTCAATATTCACTTTTAATAAAAATTAAGCGCATCTTTGCTTTGGCCATGCAAATCCATAATGGATGGCATAGAATTAAGTTGTGCCCTGCAGGAATAGCCTGCACATCTTGATTTGTACATAAACTGTTCAAGTCTCAGCAGCAAAGGTTGCGACAACATGTAAAAAGTGAATAAATTCTCCAAACAAGAGAGTGAAAATTCTGTAAATACACTGTCTGTTCTGTTAATGATGTAGAAATTATTTTGCAAAAGGGTGTGAATAACTAAAAATGAGCTTGGATCTTCCTAGATGCACAGTACAACTCTTTCTCCTGTAACTGATTTCAGTCAAACATGAAATGACTGACAAATACAGAAAGAAAAATGAAAGCCTCGTGCAGGATGAAACATTTTACTCACATTGTCATTTAAACGAAGAATAAATAGCAAATGTTCAAATAAGTTGCTAATTTGCATTTTCTTTTCATACTGATATCTTGAATAAGACCTGAAAAGTAAGTGCTTCTCAAAATTCAAATTATGAAGGAATTGTTACCTTAATTAATAGTTAAAATACTTTCTACATCCAAAATATGCAACAGAAGATGTTGAAGCTACCACCACAGAGTGAGGCAGCAGCTGGAAAAGCAGCAAGGACCTGTGTTTTCTGCCTTCCCAGGGTGTGTGTTGACATTGCAAGAGCAATATGCCTTAAAGAACTATTTATTGTTAGTGCTAATGGGTCATTCTTAGCTGGCAGGGACTCAGATCTTGACTACATGCGACTACAAAAGTTTGTCTTTTGTAAAGATGGAAAGCTATGGAAAAATGTGCACAAATATAGCTCCCTGATCTGTACCATGGAATTCTGTTAATTTTAGCCTTTATTGTAAAAAGGTTCATTTCTGAGGACAGGCCACTCACACAGTGGCCTGAATCCAGCCATTGAAAAGTTGATATCTCTGCTGCATTTTCCTTAATTCACTGAGTGTATGACATATAAATATTGGAAACGAAAAATATGGCTGAAATAAATACTGAATTTTTACAAACCGTGAAATTTGTATTTTTTAGAAGCAAACTAAAATGCAGACATACCTGGAAAGAAGACCTTTGTCATATTTGCTGCTGTGCTTAACACCTTGGGAACACTTTTTTTGCTGCATTAAGCTACATTAAAATCTTACATAAATCACGCAATACAGCTGTAAATGTAAAAAGTAATAGTTTTATTTCATGTTGTCACATGCTGTTAAAAATGACCATTGTTATTAGGTGTTGGATTGTAACGCATTACAGGTTCCAAGGAGAATACGCTCGGGACTTCAGTAGAGTATTAGCTTATCAGAGACATGCACAGCTGTTTTCACTAAGAAGGTAGCCCTTAAAGCCAGGCATGGAAATAGAACTTAATAACCAAAATAAAACAAAGCCTACAGCATTCTAATTTTTTTAAACAAAATCCAGGTAGCCTTTTCAAGAGGCCATCAAAGCTATAGGTATTCCTTCTTAAACTATCATTGAACTTTAGACTTTTAATTAAGATCAATCTCACTGATTGCATTAATAAGGAAAAATGAAGACAAGCAGCACTTAAATAACAGTGCTTCTGGCTTCCAACTAGAGTAATAAATACATATAAACAGGATATTAAAACTACAGATATTACAGATGTTCTGATGTCAGATAATGCTTCAGACCTACTCCTTCGAGAACTTGCTGGGGAGGTAAGGAAACCTGCCACTGCCCACCCTGTTTCATACCACCTCCACTCTCTGCTCCAGGCTGTACATGTCCAGGAATATGTACCTGGATTGAATATGGTGCATCAGTACCTTTTCCCAAAGGACTGGTGGGTTTAAGCTTTAAACAAGTTGTAAGCAATTGTTATACTAAAAGCATGCAGAAACCTTGCTTTTGAGGTTCACCGGTAATAAGAAGGATTAAGTAAGCTTTTGTAACGAAGATAATAATGTTTGTTTTACGTGGTCCTTTTACAGCATCTTTCCCTTGACAGCTGAACACTTCCAATGATTTAAAATGGATCTCATGTTTCCTTTTCTTCCTATCCTCTTTCATTTTCAACAAAGAATACCCTTGTTGCTTCTGTTCCTGTTTCACTCTGCGTGTGAGGGAGTGGAAATGCTGTGTGTCTCAAACCTGTCAGAAAAGTTCATGTCATCATAAGGAGTTTGACATTTTGGTCCTGAAGTGACTGCATCTCCAGTCATGTCCTGCAGGAAGGAGGTCTATTGTCTGTGACCAGCTCCCGCACATTTTCAGCACTCAGGGTATTCCTTCTGTTCCTCTGAAGCTGATTTTAGAACAGTTCTCCTGGGGAAATACTGTCACAAAAAGGAGAGCTAACCTATCTATCCTGAGCCATTACAAGGAATGTTTTAGTATCTGCCTCGACAATGCTTCCAGCTTCCCATGTGTGACCCCACTAGGTAAAAGAGATACTGTGGCA
Organism: Actenoides hombroni; assembly: GCA_024336885.1. NCBI lineage: Eukaryota > Metazoa > Chordata > Aves > Coraciiformes > Alcedinidae > Actenoides > Actenoides hombroni. The sequence continues at coordinate 280,457 of WUAM01000217.1, read as the reverse complement.
TACATGATGGTCAGGTGCAGTAACACATCTTGCCTCCAAGGGAGCCAAAGAACTGCTGATAGGGTGATAGGGTTGCATGGGCTGGAGAGAAGAGCTCCAACAACTACTGACAATTCTTCCAGGTGCTATTCAAAAGAAATTCAGCGGTGGCTTCGGGTAGAATACATTCTATTTCCACCCAATGAAGTCCACTGTGTATTAGTTTACATTTTAAATGTAAACTTGGTAGCTTGATACTCTTCAGGCTACAGATTAGAATTTCAGAGGTTATCAAACTGAAGTTTGGTGGTTGTAAAAATATTCATAATCACTAGGGAAGAAATCAACTGTTTCCAAATGGAAAATTTATGTAATGGCAGGAGAGATTATTCAGAGTATCAGATAAACAACAGACAAGCGGTTAAAGAATGGAAGAGTTGTCCACAAGTGCAAGAAAATGAAAAGTAGAGAATTTGGATGGAGATTGGAGTACAGGTCTGTTCTCCCCTTCCTGTGGGAATGAAGGACTTTAGGTATCAAAGGTTAAAGCTGCTGTATGTCTCACTGCTTCCCGTTCTCATTCAAATCAGAGTGATTTCTTGGATACTATTTCTCCTTTCCTTCTCTGGGAGGGTTGTTTAAAAGCCACAAGAGGCAGAGATTTCATGGGAGCTTCTGGTTACTTAAAGCTTCCACAGGGCATGAAGAAGTGAAAGCTTTCAGATAAGGCAGAGCATGTAGGATGAATTTAATATCACTGTGAATGGTTTCTGAGCATTCTTATCAAACACACCCTGGCAGATCTCATAAGCTACAGCAGCCAGAGCAGCAGAATAGCTATTACATGGTTCTGAATGGGTGGGACCAGAAACAGAGCTTTTTTACTCTAACTTTTCCCTTATGAATTTTACTTTAGTTTTGCGTGAGGAAAATTACATTTAAAAAGAGAGTATATTTTATTATAGAACTATTTAATCAAGACCTAATAGATATTTTTGCAGAGGCAGGCCAATTCCACCTCAACCTTTACAATACTCCAAAAGTACCATTTGCTTCCAGTACCTCAAAATCTGCTGACTATTGAGTATTTAAAATGTACCTTTCCCATTCATACAGATGGACCTCCACATTGGCTAATGTGTATTGAAAAACGTGCTTTTCCCCCAGTATCAGACAGGCTGTGTAGATGGCTCTGACTGTACAGTAGTTTGCCAGGAACTGAAGGTTTGGGCGGTTGAACTTTCCTCAGTCCATCAGTCCATGTGGAGAGCAAATCCCAATTTCCCGATGGAAGGATCAGGCAGAAATTCCATAAGCACAAACTCACAAAATACCCTGTGCAGAAATAATCCACAGAGATGGCTGTTTGGCTCTTTCTGCATTCTTAGCTGGTCAATCACAATAGAACCAAAGATTTCTTGCCAAATCTCACACGTTTCTCTGACACAGGTTCTTTCACATTCTTGCTCATTTTCCTCTTATCTGCTATCTAAAAAACCTTAAGAAAACTCACAGAGGGTAAAGAAACCCTCTATATTTATTTAAATAACATTAAAGCAAATGTGGAAAATGCCAAGTCTGGACTGCAGCATAAGCAACACAAGTGATTATTTAAGGCCGCAGGGAAGTCACAGTGGTTCTTCAATTTAGTTCCCAGCTCTCTTATGGAGTCACTCCCAAAGTCACTGTGATTTACCCCTCTTTTTCTAGCTACTCAGAAGACCTCTGCCACAGTACCGGAGAATCAGAGAGAGGTCTAATTTAATGTATATTTTGAACATACTTTTATAGACTTGTTCATTTTTAATTATTATTCCAAGTAGCAGCTGAATTATTCTTGTCTGCTTTCTGTCTTATGATCACCCCATGCTTTATAGACTGTTGCTGTGAGCATGGTAGAAAATGGCATTAATTCAGAAGTTTTATTCTATTGATTTGAGACTAGATTGCCTTTGTCTGGTTTCCTTTTACATCAGAAAAATTCTTGGAAGCCTGTGGTGTAAACCGGATTTAACCTGGCATGAGAGCTCTTGGGAGCCACCTCTGATGGTCAGAGCTTTTCCTCACTTGCAAATGCCAGTAGTCTGATTTCAAGTTTTTGTCCACCTTGGCCATCCTACTACTCAAACAAAGGTGGCAGAGAAAACTCAGCACAACCATGGTGTCTCATGTGGCTGTAATGGATCCACTGAGGTGCATTCCAGGGTTGTGAAGCTCTTCTATGCAATGATGATGAGGATAGAAAAGGTGAGCCCAGAAGATCAGAAGATGTGATCACAGCAGTCTTTAAGCCATGTACACAAGGCTCTAAGCACCCTATGCATCATCTCCTACTCCTGAAAAAAGGATCCCTTCAGGGAATGGTGCTGTAGAGGAGGGATATAAAGTGTGCAGGGTCTGGGCTTGCCAGGACACAGGCTCATAATATAGATGCTTTTGCAACATTAACATATGCCTGTTTTCTTGCCAGATCTGCAGAGTTGCAGAATTTGGCCCTAAACATTTAATGAAACCATTGAGATTTATAATTAGAAAAAGCAGAAAAGAAAATAGGAAAGGGAGGAGGGAAGAGGAAGAGGGAAAATTGTACAAAAGGCATCTGATTAAACCAGTGATAATTACTGACATTGTTCCTCTCTGAGCCAGGATCACACTTCAAAATAAAAAGTGGAAGATAATTTTGTTAATAATTTTAATCAGCTTCCTTTTCATGCAAGATCAGTAAACACTGATAGACGGTTTTCCAAAAGACAGATAATTTGTAACACCATCAACTCAATAACTGAAACAAGAGACCTATTCGCTCTCCCATTTGTCTGAAGTAAGGGGTTCCTCCAGAGAAGGAACAATAGACAGAGATTGAAAAGCTTTGATTTGACCTAAATGAAAGATATTCTTTTCTAGCAGATGCTTTAGCTTGTAGTTTATTTTTCTTTCTCTCCCCAGTGGGCTTTACAACCACGTTGTCCTGTTTGTTTTCTGTCTTTGTTTCCTTTTCTGATAGCAGGTTGAAGCCTGGCTGGCTTAAGCAGTTTAGGGTATTCTCTGAGAGGAATTTGCTCTGGTTTCCTTGGCAACAGCAGCCACAAGAAGCTCAGTAAGACACATTTTTGAGCAAGGTTTTTTGTTTTCCTTTTAGCCATTTTCAGGTAGGCATCAAAGAGAGAGGAGCTGCTTAGGTTCAGAGTAATCAGCTAAACTACAGTGAACGGATGGGGGTAATATTTTGTTTTTTCTGAATCTGGCAAACAGTGAAAAGCTGCCACTGCTGCTAATGTCCCTTCTCTTTGCTTCCTAAGTATCAATAATCTTTATACCTAACAAGATTTGAAAAAAGAGTAATTACAGTGTGACCCACAATATTTGATTTAACTTTTATACAGGAACTAATGCCTCCTATTTTTAAAGGCTACATGCCTTCTATTAGTGGGCCTTTCTATATAATTGCTTCCTGCCACTGTTTTCTTTTATTGAGAAAAGTCATGTAATGCCATTGCAGATGTGCTACCAGCTTGGCGTAAACATGGCACTCTAAATCATGCGTAGTACAATAAATCATACTCCTGCCATTATTTTAATGCTTTGCAAATCTTTGCATTTGTTTTTCTCTGGAGTTGGGGGAAACACAGTAGGAAGCAATGTTGTGAAATCCTGAAGAATCTAATTGTCAGTAGAGCTGCTTGAGAAATTACCCTCCTTCTCTTTCAGAATAATTCAGTACAAAAGGAAACATTTTGTTTAAATTTTGTTAAAAAAGAGCTTTCATTGAAAACTTAAATGTTCAGTTTTCTCTTTGAAAGTCCCTAAGTGAAAAACATTTTTCTTTTCTTCCACCTCATTTTTCAATGCAGACACCTTGGTGACAAAAAAAAAAAAAATAAAAAAATTTAAAAAAATCAACCAGTGGTACCTTCTATTTGTAAAAACTGTTCCTTTTCTTTGTCCCTGCTACTGACACTCCAGAAATTTCTCCATTTTCTGCTATAGCAAATTTTGGAAAACAATGTTATTCTGGTTACTGAATGCAGTGTGGAATATTAGCTGTTATTTTCCTCTTTCAGCCATATGCAAGTTTGTTTTTCAGGTTCCAGTAGATAATCCTTCTTTTTTTTTTTGAAATTGAAAACTTTCTGAAACAAAATCCTCTTGTGTAAACTTTCCATCACTGGTGTCAGACAGAAGCAGTTTTTTTGGTTTGTATTAAAAGCATGAACAAAATTTCATCCATCTTTCTAGAAGCTTTCAGTGTTTACAAGCAGAACAGAAATAAAATAATAAACCACTCCAGCTTTTCCTTTAAATTCTCATCAGATCTATTTTATGTGACACTGAGGTAAAACTTTGGCTTTACAGAATACAGTCTGTGCTTTACTATCTTGGAGTGCAAGGACTGGGACACAAAATGCTTATTCCCCCTTGGCTCCTCAGTGAAAACTGATTTTCAGCTAGTTTGAATTCTTCAGTATTTGAAGAGGCTTACTAATATTATTTTATCATAAAACTGGAAACACTGGTGAATGGGTTAACTGACTCATGCCTTGCAAAGTGTCCCAGCACCAAAGTACTTCTGAGGACATACTGCTTCCTGCTGTTGTCACTTCTGCTATGGATATGGAGCGATGGGCTTCACAGTTCTTTGCACCATGAATTTAGTGTGAGGCTAATAATAGCAGGCTATCGCTGTTACATAATTGTTATTTTTCTATCTATTTTTCTAGCAATCAGATATCCCAATGCAGACAATCAGCATATTTTGTAGTTGCTCAGACATAACTTGAGTATAACTCACATTCAGCAGTAGAGATCACTTAGATGACACCCACATGCATATATATAGAAAATGATTCTATTACATTCCAGATCCCTGTCCTGGTAGTTTTTTCTGGACTTAAAAAACGAACTGCCTCAGGTTCAGAGCCTGATATATCCTATTAAGGACACCCAACCAAAGAGAATACTTCTCGCTGACACAGGGGCTTAACAGATTAATGAATTAGTCTGTAATACCTTCTCCTTCTAAGGGCTGGTTTAAGTTTTGCTGCTCTTACTCTGATTAGCACTATCTCCTCTGGTGCTGAGCCAGGCAATTCTGTATATTGACTGTGCTGGTATTTCTTACTGCTGTGAGAGAAGCAGAGAAAAAATCCTGCACTATAAAGTTTGTATTGATCCAAAAGTAAAAACGTAAACATAGCCAAAAGATCTGTATACTGAAACGAAAAATAGGGTTGTTAATCATGTGGAACAACTGATGTTATATCCAGACCATCTTTTTCCTTTAAATATATAACATTGCTAGTGTAAGTTGTTGAATATACTTTATATCAGCAATAGTCCTCCAAAACTTGTTTATTTTGTGGCATTATTGATATTATAAACCACAGTGGTTTATGTTAGTAACTGCCCTCTGTTTCCTTCAGGTTGTTAATCAGAGAGCTAGCCATTAAATGCTGGCAACACATGATTTCTCTAGGATTATTGCTAACATTTCTGCTGCAGTCAGGAGGGCTTTTCTGGCTTAGCTCAGCAATGAGGAAGTCTGAAGCTGATCAAATGTGCTCTTGCATGCAAGTGTCACTGCAACTGATGGGAATTAATATGAAAAACAAAATGTAATACAGAAAACACTATTTTAAACACACTCTCCAATTCAATACTAAATATTGGAAAGGAAAACAGGATTCTAGAGCACACAGCTCTGATTGTGACTGACCTACTCACAATTATAAATGGCAAGCTGGGAGATAAAACATCCCATTCTGCCTCACTTGAATTGTCATCTTTAATTAAAGAAGTTCTATGCCACGGATGACATTTCTCAGAGAAATGTCTCTCAGAGTCTTGGGGAGGGGAGGGAGAGGAAGACTGGGAGCAGTGTATTGGCTGTCTATTCTCTGTTTTCCCCATACAGATTTAACTGGTCAGTGTGGCAGCATTTAGAGATTGTCCCAAGAAATCCTCTTGGGCATTAGCTGATCTTAGCTTCAAGGCCAGGGTTTTGCAAATGCTTTAAGTAGACTTCCACTTAGGAGGCAGCCTGTGCCTTGTACTGTAACTCTGAAAGACATTCATTCTGGTCCTTAGAGTGGAATTTATTGGCAGATTTTGCATATAGCTGCTGGGACGCAATGCACTCTTATCCTTTCTTACAGATGGATTTTGGACACTAAGAACCAGTATTCAATAAAATATTTGTATGCCTGGAGTTCTGTTAAGCAGTGTTTCAGGAACCTACATTCACTAGTGTTTTTTATGAAACCCTGTTTAATGTGTGGATATATCTCAAACATCTTTGGCATATAAAGTTTCAGCTAGAAATGCTATAATGAGTCTAAAACTGTGCTACTGGTCATGTTGGGTCAGGCACTTATCTTTATTTCAGCTATTGTTTACCTCCTGTCAGAGGCCTTTTGAAGTTCAGAAAAGAAAAATCTGTAGTCCTCTGTGGAACTCGCAGTGCTAAGTATGCTCAGAACAAGCTTAACTTATTCAAGCTAGGTAAGGCAGTGGTGGTACCTGCTGTCACATCCATGAATTAGTGATCAGATGAGTCACCTGTAATCTTGGTTCCTTCAGTCTGGTTGTCCTGAAGGGGCCTCCAGACACATCACCTATGACCCTACCTCTCCCTAACAAAGCAGCCCTCAGTGCAGGTAAGGAAGAGTCCATCCCTCCTGTTGCACATGGGACACTATGCAGAAATGTTTTAAATACGAGCATTCACAAAACAAATGTCAGAGCTATAAGGAACACTCTCCAGATGCTTCCTTGCCTCTGAACTTTTCTTCTTCTTTACTATTAATTGAACCATAAATAATCAAAACTGAAAAACTCAGTTGTATCTTCATTGAACATGGAGAACCCCTTCTATTTCATCAGCCAATCCACATCACTAAAATTTTATTTTAAAAATTAGTCAAGTTGCCATCTGAAACATGATGATACAATATGATTGTGGTCTCTGAAATAAAACATTCCACTGGGAAGAACCTTGGCTCATTCCCAGAAAGGATATGATCAATACCAGTGTAAGGCCATACTCTTTACATACTTTCAGGAAGAGATGGCTGGATTTTAAGAGTGCAGAGCCTTGGTGTAGCTTTGCTTCAGCTGAAGTCAAACAACACTTATATTTTGTGGTGTTATTAAGTGATATAATGAGTGCAGCAAAGGAGCACAAGGGTGATTACGGGATGGGAACATCTGTCATAAAAGGAGAGGCTGAGAGAGCTGGGACTGTACAGCATCGAGAAAAGAAGGCTCAGGGGATCTTACCAATCTGAATAAATACCTGATGGGGGTGGCAGGTGGGGTAAAGAGAGAGCCAAGCTCTTTTCAGTGGTGATCAGTGACAGGACAAGAGGTAATTTGGCACAGCTGAAAAAACAAGAAATTCTGTTTAAATGTGGAAAAAACTTATTGCTGTGACAGTGTTTGAACACAGGAACAGGCTGTCCAGAGAGATTGTGTGCTATTCAAAAGCCATCTGGACATGGTCCATAAGCACCCTGCTCTAGCTGACGCTTCTCTGAGCAGGGGTGTTGGACTAGGTGATCTCCTGAGGTGCTTGTCAGACTTAAAGATTCTATAATTCTATCATATAAAAATATGATTCTATGATATAAATTATTATTTCCAATTATTTTACAAGAAAGTGTATGCTATATCACAATGAAACATATATAGAGTTTTTGTTTTCTGAAAATTACTCTTAAGGTTTATGTATCCATAGATATTTTATTTACAGCTACTTTTTATTTAATTATGCTAATAATATGATTTATATACAACTGCACTTATTTACAGATATCTAAATGTGTGAAAATGCAGCATAAAATAAGTCTCAGCTAACAAAAAAGTTCCTAAAAATTTTCGTTTCTTTCACCATCCCTTTAAAAACACAATTTCAAATAAACAACACATTGTTTCCCTTCTAAGGAACCATTCTTTTATGCCTCATCCTCTTTTCTTCTTCATCTTCTTCATCTTCTTTCTTCACGTACCCTTCACGTCTCACTTCCTCCCAGAGCCTTGACTTCCATGACCTGAATTTTCCTGTTTCACCTTTATGTTTTACCTTGACTGGACTACTGCATTTACTCACTTGTAGATCTTACTGAAGAACTGGTATTACAGCAGGCAATATTTAATCACAACTGGAGGAAAAAGGGAATACAGTGTTTTGGTCTTAGGACTGAATAGTGGCAGAGAACCAAACAAATGACCATTCTGTTCAAAGGACAAATCTTCAATCCTGGCACACATTTTTGGAGGGCAAAAGTGATCACTCTCCCAATCCTCTATATGAAAAGAGCAATTGCATTGCCGAGTCAGTGTGAAAAAAGCCCCTGTCTGTGCCTGGCCTTGTGCTGCTGCCAGTCCCAGGGACTCTGTGGATCTCAGGGGTTTTGGCATTGTAGCTTCTCTTTAACTGGAAGCACACACAACACTCTGGCAGTCTGTGCAGAGAAAGAAAGTTTTGATAAATTTGGGTTTTTTTCCCTTTTTTTTTTTTCTCCTTCCTTTTGTAGGTAGGGGCAGTAAAGCCTCGAATAAACAGCTCAGAAAGAGGCCAAAGGGTATTAATGATAAGACTTTATTTTCTCCATAATATTAATCTTACCTGTTTTTATAGGGGTTTAGAACTCAAAAGATTTTGCTTCTTACTTGGATTTGTTTCCTACTATATTACAGTAGTAATCCCACATTTTTCCTCCTTTATTTCTAGTTCATGTGTTCTGATCATGTCACTCACCTGTTGTGGAGATAGCTATACTTGTTATCTGCCTTATCACAGTTTATTTTCCCGGCATTGCTTAATATAGTTCTTCAGCTTGTCATCATATTTCCTATCTCCTGCCACCAGTATTTGAATGGTCTTTAGTTCTCATCAGTCTCAAATCCACCACCTAGAAATGGAAGGTGCTGACAACATTGTCATTTATCCTCTCAAAGAATATGAAATCTTTTAGTAAACTGATTTATTTCAAAAGCACACTGTTGGAAAACAAGCTATTGCACATCTAGAACTTGGCTTTAATTTACTTTTCACCATTTTTTTTCTGGTAAAGTTATTCTCTTGGTTAATGCAATCAAATAAAATTGGAAAAAAATAAATTACACTGGAGATAAAAATCACTGCTATAGATCTCATTTATTCTCCAAAAGGTTCATTCAGTAAATTATTTCATTTCTGATAAAGTCAAGATAAAGCTTAAGGCTTAGGACTTGCTTAGGGAGCTTATCTCTCTGTGCTGACCACAATGGCAGGCTATAGAGTTATACCAAATATACTTAGCTTCTGTGAAGATCCCTGGTATCTTCTAGGGGTGGCAGGAAGAGCATGACACAAAGGGCTGTAACCCTGCATTCTCCTTCTTGCTATCACTGTGCAGGTCTCCTGCTAGTAATTAATTTGTACTGTGTCCTCACTGAAGTACAGACCTTCAGTTATTCATGGAAATACCGTGTTTCTCTAGGTCTACTGCTCTGACTGATGTCAGTCACAACCTTGGATATCAGCATGTGCCATTCATCAGGGTTTCTTCTGGTGCTTTACCACACATATTTCCATTCACACTTCATTCATACCAGCCTTTTTGTTTCCATAAGAGATATCTACGCAATGAACTCTGGGATGTATATGACCTGAGAAAAAAGTAATAAACAGGACAATTTCTTAGTACGCAAAATGTAGGGAAGAGTAGACTTGTTTCTTGTTTGTATGTATGTGATCTAGATTCACCTTTATGTCTGGATGTTTGTAAAAAATCTTAAAGTTTCCCTGTTGGAAATAATGCATAGCTGCCACCTGACATTTGACCTGTCACTGAATGCAGGAGATTATCATACAGTTGAAATAGATTCCTGGCATTGACGGGACTACAGAAATGATGTTATACCACAAAACACTTATAATTTGCTGCTGAAAAGTCGCTGGTCCATTATAACATAAAAAAAGGACATGACCTTGAGGTCATGAAAGAAAGGGAAAGCCAAGCATCTTTATGGTAACCCCAAACTACTCAGCTTACTAAACTTTTCTATGTAATTTGCACTATTCATCAAGTTACTCTCTGACTTCTTAGCCATAAATAAAAAAATAGTCATTTAATAATATTAACATTATATATCTCATTGTATGGATAGACAAAATAGCTCTAACATAGTATTAACATTGCTAGGTTTCTTATAGTTTTCTATATATTTTTTTTTTTTCTTTCTCATACTAAGACTTGATTATGCAGAAACAAGCAGAAAGATTGAGCTTACAAGACATCAGTTCCTATTTGACTGATCTGAATAGTATGGATAATTTTCATAAATTTTGAATGTTTACCCTAAGTTAACTATTAATTCATTTCAGTTTAATTTTCTGTTATTGTGTGTCATCTTCCTGATTTTGGGATTCTTTCTGATGTTCATAATAAAGTGTATTTGCCTGATGGAAATATTGGGAAATTTTCATTCTGTTTTCAGTTAGAGATAAACAGGAATCAACCCCATGGATCTCAATGTTTCTGAATTTTGAGGAAACTTATATTAGAGCCAAAGTCTGGAACTCTCTCTTTTTTGGAAACTCTGTTTTAATTCTGGATGAACTTTACTGTGTAAATCATATGATCATGATTTTCAAAGTGATGATTGACAGTGTGATTCCTATCAGTAGAAATAAGAGACAAATTCTAATGTTTTCTCCTGAAAAATGGGAATTGATTTTTACAAAATATTCCATATTAAAATGTTGATTATGAAGGCATCACTTGGAGAGAGCTGGTAGTAGGTAGTGCCATATGTGATTTAGTTACAAGAGTTTCTGTAAGAGCTGCAGTTGGTGAAAAGTAGTGAGGATTTTCTCATTGTCACTCCTAGACTTTCTAGGAAGATGAATATTCCTTTTCATCATATTCAGCAACAGATAAATGTTCACACGGTAGAAGTAATACAGGTACAATTCCGCCTTTAAATTCTTTATAACTGTATGACTACATAGTTATGTCAATTTTGAAGAGGTCAATCAGAAGCTGAAATGAAGGTCAGATGCAGAAAACAAAGAGATTTACCAGTTCAGTGTGAAAACATACGCATGCTGTTTCCACAGAATTCTGTTGGATCTGGCCACCAGTATACATAGGATTGCCCTTCACATTTGTCTATAAACTTCCCCTATTAGGAAAAAGGAGGAAAACCCTGGAACAGGGCTATGCTTCTACAGCACACAAATAGACATTGATGTAAAGAAGAGTCAGAGGGAACCACTTTGAATGTACAGCTATCCTACAAAAACTATGAATTATGCTATGTATTTTGATTGCTATATACAGATATTTAAATTATTGACTGACTGTTCATATATGTGAGCTCTAAATTAATGTTGTAACCTTAAAGGGATTTGAAGAAAAGACTCATATCTCTCTTTTTGAAATTGTAAGGAAAAGTGATGGTTAGAGAAGTGACTATTCCTTTTCCATGTTGACCAAAATTCTGGGATTTTTGAAATTTTCTAATTGTTATGACCTGTCTAAATTAAAGGCTATGCAAATGAAACAAACCTCATGTTTCCTCTAACAAACCAGAGTAAGAGATGAGAAAGAGTTTTCCTTATCCTCTACCCCAAAATTACTGGGTTTAAACCTGTGGAATTTGATAGTAAATGAAGATACTGCCTCTAAAGTTTTCAGCTTCCTTCTTTTCTAAAAGGAATGGAAGATAGATGGTGTCCCTCAGATAAGGAGGTAATTTGGGGGCACAAACATTAATATAGTAAAAAGAGCTTTAAACTTGTTTCAAAAACCTACAGGGCAAAAGCTGAAAGTCAAGTTAAAACCCAAGCAGCAACAATAACTATTATTGATCTAGTCACGTGGATGGAATCTGAAGATGAGCAGAAATCAGAAATGCTGCCAGAGCAACAAGAATGGAAATAGCAGGGCAAACTGCCAAGAATCTATGCATATGATACAAGGATTCAGTGGCCTGAAGATTGAAACAAAGATCATATAAAGAGGATTGCAGATGATGAAACCTAATGCCAGACTGGAATGCTAGTTGCAGGAGAGCACAGCTTCTGTATGAGTCAGGTGAGAAGAAAAAAAGAATAGAAGCTACTATACACATCAGGCATAGTCATGGAGATTGAACAATACAGTCATTTAAGCTTTTCCCTTCTATATTCTTTTTTGAGGTTTGTGCTTCTGCAAGTCCAACTGAGACACTAGGATACACTGCAAGAGTAAAATTCATATGCTTGTTTGACTAACAAAATGAACTTGATGTTTAATCTTTTTTTAAATTGAGGAAAATTTCTACAAACAACTCTACCAACACCATGAGGTAAACAATTGAGTTGTTTTGATTAGATCCAGCAGAGGGCAATGACACCTATACACAGCAGCTATTTCAATATACCATGAATAAACACCTTTAAAGTAATCACACCACCCTCCTTTTAACCTTTCAGACATCAGGTTAATAAGACAGAACTACAGTTCATACATATTATCCCAAAGGAATACGATACTGTGTATTTTTCCTTTTTGCTGTACAGCTGCAGTGTTAAGTTAGTCATAATTTACATATATGATGCGATAATTAGGCCTAGGAGCTAGGATGAACCCATATGCTGTGGATAACTGGTTTAGCTTGAAGAAGATAAGCTTGAAGATATTACATGAACACTGTTTTTAGGATTGAAAACATGATAAATATTACATATTGCTAGAAATGTTACCCTGTGGCTGTCCTAGCAGCAGCCTCAAACATCTAATGCTCTCCAGTTAAGGTTTATTTTGTTTCTGTGTATATATATAATTATTATTTACTATTTATTTATCATGGTCAGTCTCCTAAGGAGTTAGTCACAGATAGGTGAGTTATTAGCTAGGAACTATTTGAAGGAAGGCAGACAGAAAGGATTTGTCTTAGTAGGCCATAAATTGTGCATTTTGGAAACATCTTTCATATTTCAAAAACATCCACTCATTCGTATCTATGTTGCTGTTGGGTAGGTGCATTATTTATATACTACCATTACTTACTACTTTTAAGACAATGAAGATGACATCCCCCTAATTCAAGGTACATTTCATAATTAAAGCCATTGGCCTCTAATACAGCTTCACTTTGTCTTTCCTCGATGTGTAAAATAAAAGTTGTATTACACTCTTATGAGAATAGAACCTTCTCTTGCAAGCTACTTATAGAACAGCATCCTCCATCATACCTCAAAGTGAGGCATTAGGGCAATTTATGTAATTTACATTCAAAATGTTGTGAAGTTATCAAAAAATTTTATATAGAAGCTGAGTTCATCCAAATTCTCAAAGCTGTGGAATTTGGTATTCATTGTGTGGTTTACATGATGATACTCAATCTCTGTGTTAAGAAGCTTGTACTGAATTCCAGTACAATGACTGGCCAAATAAGTTTAGGAGGCCTTATTATTCAGTGAATATTGTTGTCAAGTGTGCTTAACTCTGTACAGAAATGGACAAGATACTTGACCTGAAGAATTTGTAAAAGAAAGGATCTTCTGATATTTCAACTGAAATGTGTTTTGGTGAAGGATTTGAAGGAAGTCAGATTCTGGGAGAATCTGAGTTAACAGCACAGAAGGTGAAAGATATCTGGGGAGATGGCAATGTGTAAGATATTAAGACTGACATCATTTGCAAAGTAGAAAGGGAAATGGAAAAGTAATACTAATGAAGACAAAAGAAATAGTCCATGGATCTTCCTGTGTAAGATTCATTCTCAGTTCATCATTGACCCTGGGACAAACCTGCCACTCTTCCTTCCCACAGAGTTTGAAGTCAAACCCTTATCTGAACACTGAGAAAAAGCAGAGGCATATAGATGGGGTCTAGTTTAGTTACCTCAAAACAGAATGATTTGTTATAATTAATAATTAATTAATTATGATTAGCTGTGTGATAATTTTAATGGTATTCAAGTAACTAGGGACTTTGTTGTTGTTTTATTTTGCTTGGTTTTTTTTTTTTTACTGTGAGACATTGAGGTCACTTCTGATCAGTTTTGAAAGTTTGAAGATGACTGTAAAACAATTTCTAGAGTAGCCTGCTTTTTTTTTTTTGAAATGGGTAATATATACTTTAGTGTTTAAAATAGAAATGAGTCAAGCAAATCATATGTTTGCTATTTACAGAAACTGTTTTAAAAGTTTGGGGCTTTTTTTTTGTTCTGTCTAAAGTCATATTAAAAAGAATTTCCACACAGCTTCTGCAAATCTGAGTAAATTCTGTAACCTCTCATCTAAATTTTTTGTGAGTTTTTAACTATTTCATAGAAATCCAGATGTACTTTTAACAATGAAAACTGAGTTATGGCTTGGGTTTTAAAGTGTTTTAAGATACTAAGGGATTATTTACAAATTCATGATGGTTCGAGTGTACCTATGTAACTATTCAAAACTCGATCTTTGGAAAAAAGTCCATAATGTTCCACAAAATAACTGGATAATTCATAATTTAGAGGATGATAGATTCTTGACTATAGAGTGCTCCAGATCTGATGGAAACAGGCTGCCTTTTGCGTCACACTGAATAGCACACACACGTCATATTTAGATATGCAAAATTATGGCAACTGAGATACTGTTCTTTAGAGTTCAGCACGGTGCCCTGCCAAGAAACCAAGCCTGGTTGTCTCTGATTTAAATAGTGACATACTGCAAACCTTGTGGGCTTGTGATAATGACAACATCGGCTTTTAAGCACACTGGATTTGCTTTTATTCTTATTTTAGCATGCATTTTTTTGTGTCATGACTGTTCATACTTTTTTTCAGAGTAGGTGTGGAGCAGCAATACATGTCTTAATGTGCTAAGATAAAGAAACATATTCCAGAAACGGTATTTTGATTCATAGTTCTCATGTTTTAAGAATGAAAATAAATTCATTGATATCCAAAAATAAATTCATTGATATCTGAAAATTCCTTGGTTTTATTTGGACTTGTAGGGTTAGTGACAACATAAATGTTTTCTTCACGTTGGGTGTATGAGCCTTTACATTTTCTTAATACAGTCATGTTGCTCTGTCAACTCAAATCCTGTGTGGAACATATTGACTAGATTTATAATTTCTGATCTATCTTTAGACTTTCACAGATTACAGTACAAGATTAATATAATGGAGCACAAAGGGTACAGTCTGTCTTAGCTCAGTTTATACCTTTTCATGTTTCTTCTGGGAAATATCCCTATTGTCTCAAGTGTCATCCTATATGCCTTCCAGTTTTGGAAACTCCATTCTCTTTGTTTTGCTGTGCATTAAGAGTTCCAAAGGCATGGCTCAGATTTCGAAGTCTTGCAAGACAAATATTGAATTCAGATTTTCCTAAGTAAAAACCCCTTAAAATGTATTTATTTGTATGTTTAAATAAACACATATTTTGTTAATCATCTGGGATTTTGGTTTTTATTTGCAAAATTTGTACAATTGAACCTTCATATAAAAAGCCAAAATATGTGACTGTTTTTAAAATTATTAGGTTTTTATATATCTATAAAAGTTTTTGTTATAAACTTTATTAACAAAAGCAGTAGTTAACAGATATAAAAATAAGCAACTTACATAACCATGGCAGGCTCCTGCAGTCTTTAGCTTTTCCCCACAAATGACATACACAACATTCTTGGCTCATGCTTTATTTGAAACACATTTCAAAGACACAACTGTGAAACATTAGAACCTTCCAAAGAGCAAATTGTTTAATGGGAAGAAACAAGACAGACCTGCTATGCAATGCAAAAGAAGTCTCTACCTAACCCAAATTCTAGTTTCCAAGAAAGCTACCAGCTATATAAGTCAGGAAGAGACAATTCTTCCCTTAAATTCACTTACTAACTTGGGATAACCACAAATGGCTTTATACAGTCTGTAATCTCCCCCTTGATATCCTTCATTTTATTTATTGTGTTCATGTCTTCGCTGAGTGTCTTCCCAAGATAGGACATCAGAGAAGATTATATTCAACCTACAATTTGGCTCCTGAATAAAGACATGGTTATTTTCTAGTGTAAGGATTACGTTCACACCCAAGAATATTAGCAAACTGATGTTCTAGCGTGAGGCAGAAAAACAGTTTCTTAGGTTTTAATGTCATCACGTTTGATTTAGATCTGAGGTTAAATATTAGTGGACACAATCACACAGAGTTGAAACAGCCTATATAGTAATTCCTAACTTGTCCTGTTTTCTATCTCTTAAAGGTGAGTGATAACTTTTAGTCTAGTTTGTTAAAACTGAAAACTTGTATGACAGAGTTAATGCAAGCAATATTGAGGGAAGGGTGAAGTACTCGTATCAATCAGTTGAACAGAATGCTTAATCTTCTCTATTTCTTTCAAATATTTCAGACCTTTTGTTTGAACTTAATTAGTTCTCGGCATTTTTAATTACAGTGTGGTCTTGCTAGAGTTCATAAGCATTATCTGGACAGATCAATTTTGGGTAGGAAGATTTTAAAAGGAAGCCTGAGTATTAAAGTGAGATTGGTGTCTCAGTCAATAATAATCATCTCTTTAAGTGAGTATTGAACTTCTGCCATGGGAAGGCAATTAAGGGAATATGGTGCTACCATCTTTGTACATACATCCATTTACCTGTGCATGACAACAAACAGTAAAAGTTGGAATGCACCAAACTCAATTCAAGCAGACTTCTAGCTAGGTAACTGCACCTGATTTACTTAAATTCATACTGAAATTCTGGTCAAACGTATGGGTAATTTTTACCCTCCTATAAAGCATTAAGAGCCACTTTTTGTTTACAAAACCTCTGGGTTTAAAACTAAGCAGAAGACTGAAAAAATATCGGAAAAAATCCATTAATTTGGTAGATGCTGTAGAATCTTTGGGATGTTCTGTATAGCCACAGAAGAGTCTGACCTTTGCCTGCTCAGCTACATTCTTTTGACATGTTAGTCAGTCACCTAACACAATGATGCAAATTTTCAATGGATCTTGGGAATAAAAGCCACCTTATGATTACCGTGTTATTCTAATGATTGTGTCTACTCACATGGAGACAATTAATAACAGTAGGCCATGCGGAACACCATGCTGGGAAGATGCGCTAATGGAAAATTTCATAAGTCTTAAAAAAAGCCTTTTTGTTTGTTTATTTTTAGCCGGGATGGAAGAAGACAGGAAACAAGGGAGTATTGGAAGACAAAGGATTTTTCATAAAATTGAATGCTTGAAATATCTTTAAATATCAATCAAAGGTATACTACTCGAGCTTGCATAGGTACTACTGTTAAAATAAACAGCTTTTGGGTTTGTTTCTGTCAGATGAAAATGTTGAAGTGTTATTTTTCGAAATGTTTTGATTGTGGTAGTGAGATTGTGCAAAAGAAATACATCTCAGATACATATTGGAATTTCTTCTCAAATTTAATATTGTTTAGATGTGAAAAGCTGGCTACAGCCTATCTCAGTCTGTGTGATTTAATTTCCACAATCAAAAGTTTTGGACTACAGTTATAAATAGTAAGTATAGTCTGGTCAGTCTCTTTTGCTTCCATTGTGTGCTCTTAAATGATCAAGGAAGAAGATCAAGGTCACCTGATATCGTCTAGGATCACACTGAGGCAGTACCATGCATTTGTTCACGTTTAGAGAAACAATATCTATTTCCAAAAATAATGAGAGAATAAGAATAAAGTCAGAATAGAAGGGAACAACGTAAATAATTTACTTCAGATGTTATCAATAGTTGAACTAGTTCCTAGCTACAACAGTCACTGAGGTAGTCCACAGTTCTTTGCTGATTGTAAATGATATTAGATCAGAAAGAACCTCCAATCTTTTGTGTTTAATTTCTCTTTCAGTTTCTCACACAAATTGTTTTCAAGCATTTTCCTAAACAGAGAACTAATCACTAATTTGGACAAGCGGAAAAAAAGTAGCATCTGCTTTAGAAATGCATTTGAAAATACAGAATCACAGAATATTAGGGGTTGGAAGGGACCTCTGAAGACAAACGAGTCCAAAATACTGCAACATATATGCCAAATGTTCTACTAAAACAAATATAAATAAAGATGAGTCTCTGTCTTAGTGAAGTTGCCTTATTTAAGTCAAAGAATAATTGGTATTCACAGATGAAATGAACACTTACATCCACCTAGTAACAAGCAAATTAGCAAGACAGCTACTGAGTTGTCTTAAAAAAGACACTACACGTAAAAAGAACTAATTACTATTCACTTGGGAATATAAATCTCCATTTATGGTAAGATGTGTTGCTGACTTTGTGTAGATCATGAAGGACAATACAGAGCAGGTGTCTGGTTATCAAACACCATGTCCTTCTTGATGGCTTTGACAGTGACAATCCCTTGGTGAATAAGAAAAAGTAGTCTGAAGAGTCCTTACATGTCCCTTCATGTTTGTTGGTGAATATTTCAGTTTCTTTAAAGGTTCATTTATACCATACTCATCAGCATAACATCTGATCTTCTTCCAGTAGTGCATTAGGCAATATGACAAATATCTGTCACATTTTAGTTCCCTCTTCCTCTCCCCAGGGGAGAAAGGCTAAAAGAATATAGATGCACAGGGATAAATTCAGATCTGCTGTAAGTAATTGTGATTCCCTTGATGTCAGTAGAGTTGCACCCTACAACTTTTGATTTGAAACTGGAACAGAGAGCCGCATTGTTCTTTGTAAAATAAAAATAAACAGTATGTGATGTTTCCAAACATTTCAATAATATTATCTAGGACAGATTCTGCCCCCAGTAAAAGCTGTACAAATCCATTTGAGTTAATGACATTACACAACTGTAAATGGAATTAGTCCTTATACATACATACAGTTTACAAATGTCTGTGATTATTAGATACACATTTCTAGATGTACACAGATCAACATGCAAAACTGGTAGTTTGGCCTTCTGTCTTTTAACAAATACACTGGTGCATTAAAACAGCCTTTTGGTAAACTTTCCTTTGCAGGTTTTGTGTACTCTCTGCAGAGTCAGCTGAAAATAGAAAATATTTTTAAACATAGTTTTGTAGATCAACTGTTTAGGATTTATTGTGGCCTTATGAACCCCAGCTAGGACACTGAATACAGTTCAAACTTGGATTCAGTTGACATCTGGATGCGTTAGAGCTTCTTTCAGAATGAATGGTCTACGCATGGTTTATTTAGCATGAAATTGCCAAAAATGCAGGTGCTTCTTTCTAATTTGTCCACGGAAATGACAGATAGGAAATATAATCTTAAATTAATAGTAATTCTTTGAAGTTAAGATACACATTGAAGTAAATTGGCATAAGTTACTGTAAAGTAAGCCTGTGGGATTTCACTGGTAATGACTGGAGGCTTCCAGAAAATAACGGGTACGAGAATGATGACTTACTTTGCTAAGACAAAGAAAAGTGATAATGTTTTTCATCACCCTTGTGTGAGTTTTCAACTGAACTGACTGATGTACTCCATTGAACATATTTTACAACAGAAAAGATTTTTACTTTATGTGTAGTGTAGTCAGTCAAGTCAAACTTTAAGATTTAGAAATATCCATCTTTTAGGAGTAGTGGCCAGAGCCACCAGCACATGAATCATCTTTCTGTCATGGAACTTACTGTCTTGAGCAGTTCCTCACTTCAGCAGATGATGAAGGTTCCCAGCACTTATGCATCTGCAGAAGAGTTCTTGGTATGACCCTGGTTGTTGATGAGAGCCCTGTTTGTGTTTGGCGAAAACATACTTGAAAACTGCTATTAGCACTTTGTGTTATGAAGGCAAGATCTTTTGTCCAGAGCTTCCTAGCTGCTTAAATACAAAAGTGTGTGGTTGCTATATTCTATCTCTGAATTATGGCATGGCCCAACTATATTATGCTCTTTCTATTCTCTCTCCAGGTTTCAGAAACTTAGGAGAATGATCTGGAGAGAGGTGCTCCCACAGGTTCTGAATGATATGGATTTATTGCAGGTAGGTCAAACCACAGCCTACCGAGCTAATTCAATTTTCACTGCAGTAAGTGAAATTTCCTACAATTTTTAAGGCCTTTGGATTGTGAACGACATTGATTTAACTAGATGCAACTGGAACACAGAAAAGTAACACTTCGTAACACTTTTGACAAATAGAATTCACAAGCTCCAGGCTCCATTCCTGAGGATGACTTCCTATGGAGATTCAAAAGATTTCTATGGAGGTCTTTTGCAACTAAGGGACAAATATTTTTTTCAGAGGAATGTTACATGGAGTAATTATAAATGTTTTTGTGTTGGAGAAGAACAAGACTAATGCTATCAATACTATTGCTGCCTTTTACATCTTGACTTTGGGTGACTTGCAAGTTACAATTTCCTGAATCAAAGGTCTTGAGGATATATTTTCATGATTAATGATGTCTTATTTTCTAGAGACAGAAATTTGTCACACTCTTCCTTCACTTGCAGGCTCAGCTGTCTGAAGATACTTTTTTTGCCTAATATGTTTTTAGTTACCTACCATGAAGGAATTCTTTGAATCCTGTGCTGACCTGTTATTGATCATAGGGGGTGGTCCTTTCTCCAGATTCTGGCTCTAGTCCTCTTAGCTGGGAGCAAGGCTTAATAAAACTGAAACAATAAATATCTTATATCTACATAACACTTGAATCCAAAAACAGTTTAAAAAGCAAGGATGAATTAATTTACCACTGAAATGCCAGCCACCTCTGGGGTGGAACACATGGTTCTTATTTTCACAGAGCTAAGCAGCTGTTCAACAGTACAAAACAACAGAACATTATAGTTTAAGTCATGAAATGAAGAATAATCCTGTATCCAATTGAAATGTAAGATTAAACTTAGATGGGGGGAAAATAATTACCCAAATTGGTAAAAATGATCAGAACACAAAGACTAACTCCACTATTCTGGCACAGTGGGTCACCAAAACAGTAAGGACTGAGTGTGGTAAGGAACATAATTTTTCATAACATCTAAGAGCTGTTATCTTCAGTTAGATGTTGGGGTTTTTTTTCAATAAAGTGATTTCTTGTTTAAAAAAGTGCGTTCATCAATATCCTGCCTTTCTGTGGAAACTACATGCCTTTTAGACAGGAAAGGTTTTTTGGAGTCTACTGTGGAATTTCTGATCAGAAAGATATTGAGCCAGAACCACTAGCAACCTGACTGTTAATCACATCTCCCAGGATGTGGGGCAATGAAATTCAAGTCCCTGTTTAGATTACTTCACAGCCTAGACTTGGACCTGGGTTTCCTAAGTCCCAGAGGAAAGTCCTAAATTACTGGACTTGCAGCTATTCCGATCATGTTTTCTTCTTATTTTCCCATGGAAAAAATACAAAAAATTGAAAGGTCTTGGGTTTGGCTCAGTGTAGAATGTGAATTTTGCAATTTCAAAAACTTTCCTGGAACAGGAAAGTTATTTTCCACCAAGTTTACCTCCCGCTGCAATGTATTCCTTTGCAATAAGATGAAAAGTTACTGAATTTACTGCAGTATTATCTTAGAGGGAAGACAACTGCTCTGTAGCATTCATATGAGTTCATATTATACTGTAAAATTTCTATACATTCATCTGTGTAGACTATACATCAGGCTACATCATCAGAAAATTTAATCTGGAAGTTAGAAAATTTTTAGCTATTGCAGCAAACATCTTTTAAAAAATGCTTCCAATAAAAATAACACCCAGCAAGAATAACATCCAATAAAAATAACAAGAATACACACCTACTTGTTTTTAAGGTGAAATTAATGAACCTCAAAAAGGTGGACACTACAAGATACGTGGTCCTTTTTGTCCCCATTCCTTCAAGGACTAATGATGTAACCGTGCCTGGCAGACAGACCTTCTCACATTCTTCTCTGCTGGGCAGGTTAAGGAGTCAGAAGACATTTTTTGTAGGTGAGGTGGAGCTATGACTTGCTCTTGCTTTTGGTAATCACTTCCAATAATTTTTGCGTTCTGACAAATGTCATTCCTGATACTGATAAGATCCAATATCTTTTGTCTATAAAACAACAAAAAAAATAAATTTAAGACCATTTACCTGTTTCAAATACCTCCATGTCAAATGGCAACGGAATTCTACCATTAACAAGCAATATTGGATTTGATTCAGTGGTGATGCTTCCATTACCAATGTACCGAGTCTTCACGTGCAATGAGGCCAACTGATTCCTGCAGATTTGTATATACTTATTAATCCATCAAAATAATTAGATTTCTGTCATATCACTGAAAGAGGCAGTACAGAATTTTAAAGATCTTTATTACTTTCAGTAATATAGCTCCTGTCTGGTATATGGTTAGTAAAGGTGTTGATCCCAGGAACTGTCAAGTCAATGGACACATTTTGCTAAGATTTGGATGAGCTCAAAATATTTGTGTAACCCCATTGGCAAGGAAGCATAGCATTGAAGAAACTTGAGTCTAAAGATTCCTCAAGTCTCTTGTTCTCTTAAGGCCAACTTTTATGAAAGTCAATGGGAGGCTAGTTTCCAACAAAATTAATGACTGCATATTAATGGTTATTCAGAAAATTTAATTGTTTGGTCTTTGAGGAAAACACTAACCCTTTCTATTGTATTTGGACCACAGGAAGAGCACCAATGTTATTCAATAAGGTAGCAATAATGTCCTGCAGAAAAAAAAAAAAGACAACCTCCAGAAACAAGAAAAAAAATTATCACAGTGATTAGTCAAAGAACAACAAAAAGGGAATAATAACATGCAGAGCTCCTCAACATAAATCTTTCTTCTAGTCTTATGGGCTATATAATTAAATCAAATTAAATTGCAGTCATTGTGCATATACTCACATGTATATCTAAATATAATACATGCAAAAAGTCTATACCAACATAAAAATATATTAGATGTTCTTTTTAAGAATAAACAAACATTGCCTTGTTTGGCAGAATTTTCAAATGCATATTGCTTCCTTTATTTATTTTTTTATTACAATAAAAATGTGTTTTGTATTAAATCTATTGTTATAAAGAAATTAAGCTCTGAAATCTGCCAGCGTGGCTTTTTTCCATAAAGTGGAAAAAAAATCCCTCCTGTTTTAGATACTTGAAAACGTTAGAAATCTGAAAATGAAAAGACCGGCCTCTGCATAGCAAATTACTCCATAAAAATAAAAAGAATTCTTCTGCGTGAACTTAAATGGTTTGAAAGCAGAACATAGCGTGCATGGTCATAAAGGAAAACAGAGGGTTTAAGTCAATGTTTACAGATGTATCGGAGTCATTCAGGAAGAAAAATAGTAAAAACAAATAAATCAGAGTCTATTTCACAGATATGGGTCTTATCCCCCTTCTTCTGGGGCAAAGATTGTTTGCTTGAGCCTGTACTTGTAAAGAAAATTCCAAGAAAATCCTTACAAAAAGTCTTTTCCTTGATCTGCTTCTTAGCTTTGAACAATGGGGACAAAATTTTGTGGCCTTACATCTGTATTAAGAGATGTGACTTGCAAGAACGGAGCTTCCAAACTTTATCACTGAGAGCACTCACTTTCTCTCTTACTTTCATCATCATCTATGGTTTAACCTACACCTCATTATTCCCCTATTTCCATCTACATTTTTTATTATCATTAATTTTGTGTAGTAGGTTATATATAACTCAGTGATAACAAGTTGTACTTAGATTCTACTCTGCAAGATACTTTACAAATGCCTAATAAAAGACATCATTGCTCCAGAGAGCAAAACATTGAAAGAGATAGAAGATAGCGAGGAAAATTGCAGCCTTTCAAGTTGTCCTGTCCACGATCCCAGGGCTGGTCAGTGGTAAAATCAAAAATAGCATCTTATCTCCAAGGCCCTGAACACTGTCTGCTCTGTCTCTCACTGCCTGATTTCTCAGAGGCTACTGTAGCTGCCTCTGCATATTTATCAGAAGAACATCCAGCTATAATAAGCCAGGTCACTTGTCAAAGAAGAAATTGTCTAAGTGTTCAGAGGAAAAAGAGATGTTGAACAAACACCAAATGAACATATACCTTGCTAGATGTTTCAGAATTTTTTTCTTTCATTTGGAGAGATAACCAGTGACTGGGCTGATAACAGAAGGAGACAGTCTTGATTTCATTTATTTGGACTTAAGCAAAACATTTTACAAAATGCTTCTCAGGGAGCTGGTGAGTAAGGTCATCAGTGATGGTATCAGTATCAGATAAGTAATAACAACCTTTGTGGCAATATGCAGATAGTATAAAACTATGTGAAGGATATTAGGATGGATATCCAATGTAAGTCAGAAATAAAAAAAAAAAAACCCAAAAGAATGAAAAAACAGTAATGTCACCAACCATCTATAAGGTAGAACTCTTGAAAATTTTAGATTATAGTTCCTTGATTTTCTGTGTTCATCTTCTTGTAGCTTCACTTCAGCCCCAGACACCATTTTTGACACTGTTTTATCTGATTGTGACAGCCTTTTCATGTGAGTTCTGGTGTTTTGAAATGTCTGGAGTTGCTGCTCAGTGGAGGGGTTACACTTTTTTTTGTATTTCAAAAGGTCCTGACCAGGACACCACCAAAATCTGGATATTCTTGAATGCCATAATGGTCTTTTGAAGCTACAGATACTTGAGTAAAATTAGAAGAGATCTATGGTTGCTTCAGATTGCACATCCCAAGCTCTGCCTTCAGTCTAAGAGAGTTAGTAAGTCACCACAGTAAAGCTACTACCTATGCACGCCTGAAGCAGACAGCACATTGTGAAGTGATATTGACAGTCAGTGCATACTATTCTACTCTCTTAGTAAGTTTGAATGCCTGTCTACTTTCAACTGGTTATAATCTCATAGCTGAAAGCAGTCTTTAGTATGAGTCTGAGATAATGCTCATGTTCACAGCCTTTCATCTACTGCAAAATGTTTTACCCAGGTCCACATTGCAACTGTGCAAGTGTTGACTTGGAATTTCTACTGTCAGACTGGACCATACTACAAAAAGAATATAAATTGTTATGGTTGAGGAATTATAGACATATGGATAAGGACCTATTAAGTGTTGACTTTCCATATGAGCTAAAAGTAGGGACTTGTAGTCTGTTGACTAGTCTGGTGGAGGTAGGAGAAACCATTAAGCTAACCTTATATGAATGGCTTTCAAGGAAGGAAGCACCAGTGGTAGGAAGCAAAGCTTATGGGATGCAGATTTAACCAAACCAGATGAAGCCACCACCAGCACATCCTTGCAGATCTGATTACAGGGTGGCACAAAGATGGCATAAAACCAAATTTTCCTTTTCTTATGGGCAGATCTTGAGATTGTCCTAGAAGTGAAGAAAGCATTCCAGAATAGGATTAGCCTGGCTTTGGTCTTGAACAGTTTTGTCCCAGCCAATTCATAGGATGCTCTTTTTTCATCTCACATAAGATGTCCACATGTATTATCCTTTGCAAGACAGAAAAAACAGAACTTAAATGAAATCCAGTCTCAAACACAATGGGGATGTTCTAGCAAGCATGGTGGCCCACCCAGATTTTGGAACTCTCTACTCTGCAGTTTGAAGAACATGCATTGGTATGGGAAATATAAATTTCAACTAAATAACTAAGGCCAAAGCCTCACTGCTATGCAAGCTGGTGTAAGGGACTTTGGTATAATTTTCATACAACAATTACAGAGGCAGAGGTTCAATCTGGTTTAATATCTCTCAGAACAGATGACAAACATCAAACAGAACAGATATCTACTGCTCATTTTAGCTGCTTTTGACTGTGGAAATGGGTTGTATCTAGTTTCCTACCCTTCCAACAACTTGATTTTCAAATTCTTGCAAGTCACATAAGGTGTGTTGAGTCACCTTTAGATCATTTATATATGTGCATTCATTATAGATTCAAAATGTCTTAAAGACACATTTCAATTCCTGGCAGCGTAATTCCTAATTCTTGAATTTTGGCAATCTGATGTTGCCAAACTGAGAGTATGTTATTGTTTGCCCTCTTCCCCACTCCTATATGTAACTCAGGACTGTGCTGAGGGGGTATGGAATTGCTACACTGTATAAGATGTAAAACTGATTACTTGCTAGCATGCATTGAACAGAATTTAGGAGGAAACTGTCTAGTTTGCTATAGGATCTTGGTGTGAAGCAACAGAATTGAAGAATAATTCTCGATTAAAAAGAATACAGTGAAAAGGTGCTGCTATGATGAAGGACACCAATTCCCTCTTTGAGGACCAAAGAATGGGAAGATACATAGCTTACTAAAACACAAGACTGGGAACTATCACTGAAGAATTTTAGGCTGTCATTCCTTCTCTTTTGGGACAGGATCCAGATAGCAGAGGTAGTACTGTCTTTTGTCTGAAGATTTCCAAATTTCTTTTAAAAACTCTTCCAAAACAGCAATTTCACAAATCATCTTAGAAGTCCCACAGATGAACAGGATTATTGTCTGTTAGGAACATGATACTTTCTTGCTAGGAAAATAACAAAGTGAGAGTACTAGCAATTCCAGTTGAATATTTCTGGTGTATGCTGCCGCCTTCATCAAAACCAGAGAAAGTACTTTGTGGGAAAGAAAAGGAGAAGAAACAACAGAACAAAAAGCTTAGATGTTAATGTGCAGTTTTCTGCTTTGTTTTCCAAGAGACTCAGGCATGATTAAGCCGAGCAGACATTCCTTGGACAGAAGGCAAACTTTTATAACCAGGCAGAACACTGACATTCTGGAAGACAATGCTTTTGAAAAAGAGGCTTTGAATCTGCATATGACATAACAAATGACATTCAACCCTCCATGGTGAGTTTCTAAAAACTTTAACAGGTCAGCATATCCTGAGTTTTGAATAGAAATGTAGCCATGTACATGCACATATAAATACACACAAACACTTGAATATTTTGTATTGTGGTACTGTTTTGTTTTCATTAAATTCTCCATCTGTAGGCTTTGCTTTGTGCTGTATTTACAAAGAATTCTTCGCCCAAGGTATAGACAATAGTTGAAAGATCTGTCTAGGTGCCTTGCAGTACAATTCATGTATGTGCTGTTGTAAGAAGGTAAGTATTTCTTAAATTCTATTTTGAAAGGGAGCTGAAAATGCACATACAAAATTATCCATCTTTGCTCATGTCACAATTTCAATTCACTATTCACAGCTGGAATAAATGACTTCCAAAGCAGGTATGACACCAAAGTAGGTATGTTCTCAGATGAACATTTTCATCTTTATATACTCCATTAGCATAAGTAAAAATATTTGCATCCAAGTTAGAAGTATAATTTCCCCATAAAAGTTATCTAAGAAATGTTTAATTGTAAATGAAGGGCAAAAGCCAAAATACCATGTATAAGATCAGTTGTCTTCAGCTTTTCCTAGCAGGATGGTCTAATTTTCAGGTTTTTATTGGCCATGATAGGATGCATATAAACCCCAAAGGTCCAAAAATTAGACCCCAAAAATAATTGAGAAACTGAGACAGTACAAGTTAAAATTTGTGGATGAGAGCTATAAAGAAGTGCAGAAGCACATGTACAGGCCCTTGAAACATAAAGAGAGGATCCTGTACAGACACACCTGACTGAGAGCACGTAGTGTCACCTGAGCATACAAGCGATGTGGATACATTGGCGCTGTGCTGTGCCTTCACTTAGTGGTGGCTGGTAGTCAATGTAGTTCTGCCAACTGTGTTGAGACAATTGCCAGATGGAGGCCCTTGCTGTGGCCTGGATGAGTCTGTCTTCAACTGGAAATGATACTCTGAGAACCCATCTTCGAGCAAAATCACTCCTCTGGCTCTTCCGCCAAAAGGATGCCGAAATGTTTCCTTTTTTTTTCTTTATTTCTTTCTTCTTGTGTAATAACTTGGTCATAAAAGCATCAACCTGAGGTGTAAAAGATCAAGATTAAATTTCTCCTTTTTTCTGAACCTAACTTTTTCATATTCTGTGCAATTACTAAAACCAGGAGGTGAGAGAGTGCATGTCAAATAGGTGCAGATTGGTGCTCACACTCTAGGTCAATACATATTCTTGAAACTGTAATGACCAAATATTTATTGACCAAGAGTGTGAGCACAAATTTACACCCTATTGGTTAAGATGTGTGAATTTTATCTGAGTATTAGCTAACAATCCAATGGCTTGGATTCAATTAAATCTTAATTTAGAATTCTTGAATATAAGTTGAAACAAGGACTGAAATACAGATCTCTGCCTTGTCAGGTGAGTTTCCCTGGGCACATACTGGTCTAATAGATCCATAGTCATGCTCCTCTGCTCTGGACCAGTGAATATTTGATTATTCCACGAAAATTCAAAGACCTTGAACAGAAGAGGGCTGAGAATGTTTTGCTGTGGAGTATGTCTTGTTCACTTACATTCTCACTAAGAAGTTAGGAAATGCAGTGTGAAGTCTCCCAAGGCAAGTGAGGGTCACTGAACTCACATCTTTCACATCCTGAGAAGGATCATTGCAACTAACCTACTCTATAACTTGAACACTAAACCCTAGATGTTATTTTTTTGTCAAGTCTAAGGAGTATGTATTCTTTGAGAATATCTTGACTGCAGACCTTGCAGGTAAAATATTATATTGATCCCTGTTGGATTTTTGTGCATATTTGCCCAGAACTTGTGCAGTTCTAGTTCTGTGTAGGGTTTTCAAAATCACACTAAGATACCCATAGACTTGCAATGTCTCATAGGCCTGACATCTGATGAGAGAGAATTAAAATTGTGGATATTTCGTGTTGGGTAGACATAGATAGCAAAGTCTTTTGGTGATGCTAGGCCTTCAGCTGAAGTCAGCTCCACAAGGTATATGTTTTACACCAGACACTAGAGCTGTACTCTATACCAGTGCTCTTAATACTGGAATAGAATTGAGCACCAATTTGAAAGCAAAAAATGTGTGTTTCAAATACAGGTCTAATACAATTGATTAAATACACTGGATGAATGTACAAAATTAGTGTTATGAGAATAAGAAAGGTTATTTATCAAATATTGAGTAATGAGAATAAAACACATGAATTAATTTGATGATAAAAGAAAAGATCATCACACGTCCTAATTGCTGACAGTTAACTGCAATGACCTGTGGTTCTCACTCAATCCAGGCAGTGTTTTCAATATAAGAGGAAATAAATTTGGTCTAACTGGTTTTTTTTCACACAAAATCACAGAATGGTAGGGGTTAGAAGGGACCTCTGGAGATCATCAAGTCCAACACCCCTGCCAAAGCAGGTTCACCTAGATCAGGTTGCACAGGAACGTGTCCAGGCAGGTTTAAAAGTCTCCTGAGAAGGAAACTCCAGAGAAGGAGAGTGGCTTAGCAATAACATGAGTCAGCTCCCTCAGCACTTGTGGGTGGAACTCATTGGGGCCCATGGATTTGCGGGTGTTAAGTTTTCCTAAATGATCTCTAACCCAACCCTCCTTGACCAAGGGAGAGTCTTCCTTCCACCAGACTTTCTCTCTTACCGCAAGGGTCTGGCATTCCTGAGGGCTGGTCTTAGCGGTAAAGACTGAAGCAAAGAAGGCATTTAGTAACTCCACCGTCTCTGTATCCTCTGTCACTAGGGCACCCACCTCATTCAGCAGCAGGACCACATTTTCTCTAGTCTTCCTTCTGCTACTGATGTACTTGAAGAAGCCCTCCTTGTTGTCTTTTACATGATTTGCGAGATTTAATTCCAAGAGGGCCTTAGCCTTCCTTGTTGCATCCCTGCATACTCTGGCAATGTTCCTGTATTCCTCCAAAGTGACCAGTCGCTCTTTCCACATACTGTAATTTCTTTCTTCCATTTCAGTTTTTCTAGAAACTCCTTGCTCAGCCATGCAGGTCTCCTGCAACTTCTACTTGATTTTTTACTCATAGGAATGCACCAATCTTGAAGGAAGTGGTGTCTGAATATTGACCATTTCTCTTGGGCCCCCCTCACTTCTGGAGTACTAACTCATGGGATTCCTCCAAGGAGGTCTTTGAAGAGATCAAAGCTAGCTCTCCTGAAGTCCAGGGTGACAATCCAACTTATTCTTCCTTGCATGATACTGAACTTCACCCTCTTGAGTAATGTTATTCTTCTTCTGCATTATTTTTCCTTCAGATGCTGTCAGAACAAAAGAGATGTAAAGAAAAATATAACTCCAGGCCTGCACCAGTAAAACGTATTCCATAAACATGGGACATGGAACTGAAAATGGCCCAAAGTATAACAGAAAGACAGTGACATTTAAATAAATATCTCATTTATGGGAAGACAGACTAAAATTATACTTGGATAATAATTGAGGCCCATGTTTGTCAAATACTGTAAGAATTGGGTTTTATTTATTTATTATTTATCTATTTATTTACACAGATTGTTCAGCCTTTGTGTTATGAAATGAGGATGCTAATCATCTTTGGTTTCACCAGAAACTTCAACCTGAATGATGGGTGACAAATACCCTAGGTGAGAACCTGCCTTTCTAAATGTTCAGCAGTGGAGTATGGGAGATGTTTTAACTTCAAACAAAGATGCTTCTGGCATGGATACAAGTCTGTCCTCTTCCCTTCAGAAAAGCTTTTCAGATGGTAATTGATTTATTTGGCAATAAGCATGCACACAGGATATCATATCTGCACTTGCTTTTTAAAAACCAAGTAAAATGCACATATTTTTCTGGCTTATTAAAAAACAGTTGTCTGAGAAACAGGTGGGTGATCAGACACCATTGTTAAGATATGATGTATCTTCATAATTTTGGGCTTACTTTAGTTCCAAAACAGGCAAACATCTCTGACTCGTAAGAATATAAAAATGTGTGGTCAATTAATGTTGTGAAATTTGTCCTTCTTTTTAGCTAAGACCTCAATAAAAATTCTGTCTTTGAATTTTCTATATTTTATGGTAAGTTTTTATGAAGAGAGGATCTGCCTTAAACTGTATGTAAAAGGGTTTCTTTTCAGACAGTGAACTCTTCACCACATAATATGAAATGCATCAAAAAACCTCCAAACTATACTGGACATTGCATCATGTTATTAGTAGCCAGTAATGAAATACATTGTACACCATAAACACAAGAAATCAAGATTATGGCTGATATCGCTTCCTGAACTCTTTCTGAGTTGTAAATTGTGAATGAAAAGAAGATTAATGTTTTCCTTACTGTTAAGTTTCCACATTAAATATAACGATTGATTATGAAAGCATTTAAATGATAAAACCTAGTTAGGATATTATGTTATGTCTTATTAAAATGTATTTGGAACTGTTCAAATTTAGTTTGCCAAGTAATCTGCTCTAATATGAATGCCTAATGTACTACAGACTCTGCAGTGGCCTTACTTGGAATAAGGTATAACAAGCTTTCCAGGCTTTGATTATGTATTAACCAGTGGCTTGCAGAACAGATACTGATGGAGGTGACGAGAGCTTCTTAAACACAGTTGTTTCCAAATACATAACAATGATCCAATAGTCTGGAGATCTCCTGTAACTCCAGAAATATTTTGAGAAGCGCAGTGAGATGTTTGCCAAAGATTTAGACATTGACAAATAGTCTCCTTTGAGCATGTGAGTTCACTGCCATTAGCCATTCAGATGAGCCACTGGGAAATGGGGACTGCTCGTAAGCACCAGGGGCACTGGAACTGCTGGACTCATTTGGTCACGTTCAGAATGAGATCATGCAGCTTGACCTCATTCAAAACACAATTATTTTTGGTTTGGGTGTGACTTGAGGTTTGAATATCAGGAAATGTGGGGAAAAAAGAAAAAGACAGGGTGGAGGAGCACAAACTGGGAATTTTGAAGTAGAATCAGTACAGATGGCTACGTGTTGGTTTCCACTCACTGAGTCAAAGATGAGCCTGCAAAGGATCAAAAGAAATAAAGCTTTTAATTAAATGCATTCCTTATGCATAATACTAAAACTGCTTGCACCTCAGGAGAATTTGGACCCCTGCTGAGAACATGCCATCTTCTAAGCCTTATCAATGCCACTTCACAGTCACAGTTGTCTTTATGACTACTGTTGTGTTTACACCATAAATTCTGCATAGACCAACACACGGAAATTCTCTGACTCCTGCAGTTGCATCCTGTCTTTCAACAACATAAAACGAGGTTTTAAAAGTTCTCACCTACCCACAGAGGTGTACCTATGCCAAAATTTGGAGGTGGTATAATATCAACTTAATTTTTCAGAGCTTACACTGGTCTTGCTGTGGGCAGGCTTATTTTATTGTATAGTCTAAGAGTGGAGTCTTTTAGCTCTGGGGGTCAAATCTATGGGTTGAAATTAAGGAAGTGCTTGGAGACATGCTGTCAAAGTAGCGGTTTGTCTTTGTGCAATTGAAGGAAAGTCCATGAGTCAGGAACTCTGAGTGAGATCTAATCAACCAGAATGAATCATTAGGTTTTTGTGATGATAGGTAAGCACATAAAAGAAAAAAGACAAGAGAAGAAAAGAAACTAAGATTCTAAGGATCATGAAGATAGTAATCTTTAAAACCAATCTTTAAAACCATGAAGAGATCCAATAATTTGAGGGAGATTTGGTCCAATTTGAAATTTCACTGCATAAACAAATGTCTTTACTTTTTGGCCAGATGTTTGGCTGCACATGCACTGATGCAAAAGTCAGAGTTGGTTGATTTATTTTCTGTGGTGTTACACATTATTTTGGCAGTCCAAGGAGGTGTTCTGGTTCATTGTGTTATCTCTTCTTCACCCACTCTTGACAACCTGTTGAGGAAGGATCTGCACAAGTCCATTGCTCCACAGATGGCAGCTGACACAGCGGTCCCCCCATCCAGAGGCACTGATACAATTACTTTTACTAACTGCTCTTTGTCAGATAATGTTGTACCCCTCTCACAGCACTCCTCCACTATTCAGCACCTAACTGCGGCTGAATAGTACCAGGTAGGAAAAAGTAAATGCTCACTTTTTTTACACACATCTCTTAGGTTTTTGCCATCACCTACTAAAAAGTGCTGTGGTTTCGGCAAAGTCATATAACCTCATAATGTACTGACATTAATGCAGATCACTTCATTTAATAGATAACTTTGCTTCTGCTGGCAAACTGTCATTTAAGCAGTGCGTGGAAGCAGGGAGACAGAGAGATTTCCATTGAACTGTTTTTTGAAGCAGCCTAGACCTTTTTCCAAAGAAGTTACAACTTGTCATTGATAAATGATGTTCTGTACATCACAACATTAATTATTTAAATTCCATTAACTTAATAATAGTATGCAATAAGTCTGCCTGCACACACTTTTAGCTTTTCTTCTTTTTATTAAATTGGTGTTTTGATTGATCTGGGTTATTTTAACACAAAGTAAAAGTGGGTCTTACACCATGAACCTTCAATAATCTTATTTCCCTTTATAAACTCAGGTTAATATTTTGTACTGAGAGTGAACCACAGTAAAAAAACACTGCTGAAAAGGAGGGGTCCCACTTGCTATTCCATTCTCTTCCAATCAACCCTCTTTCTTTCCCAGGTTTACAGTCGCTTACTTTACTTTCATCCTGAAAATCTTCATACCTTTGGAAAGCCTGTTCAATGTAGTGATTTTTTTTTTTAGTTGGATTTTCTATGAGGTTAGGTTTCAATCAGTTTAATGAGCTGAACTGACTTACAGAGGGTCTATTAACTGTCTGAGATGCTGTGGATAAGTGGCAGGAAGGTGCATTTCAGGAGTGTGAAAGATGGGTAAAAAGGGCTGACCTGGATCTTTCTCATTTGGCTGTGCCAAGATGTTTCCACGTTTGCCCCAGTGCACATGTGACTTCATACTTAGTTCCAAGAATTAATTCCCCTGAATACCAGGAGGACTCAACTCAGCTTGTCAGTGGGATCTGATTATTTTCAGGATGTAGATAATCACTGGTCAGTGTAATCTTAGCAAAATCTTTGCTAGCTATTACGATCTGCAACTGCTTATAACAGCAAAAGAAATAAAGGGACATTGACGTTGGCAAAAGCAGTCTGTTGGGCTCAAGCACAGGGCTGAACCTAAACCCAAGCAAGAATCAGGGATGTTCTTAATCTGAAACAGGGACTTTTATCAAGAGAAATCATACTGTCCTAGTGAAAAGTCTGGCATACACAATCAGGTAAGCACTTACATGCCAAATTTTACATTCCTATTGAATTTCCCTGATTTTTACTATATGTAGAAATGTCCCCATGTATTTCATATTGTTGGGTATTTTGTATTTAGGAGATTCAATACATGATAGTGCTGAAATGGCCATTCTGTAAGCTAGAAAAAGAAAGCATGTTTCTCTCCTCCTTCACTGTTATAATTTCCCATGAGCTTATCTTTACTTATTCCTGAGCAAATTTCTTCCCAGCAAATGATAACCAAACTGTATTGTTTGGCACTTCAGAAGTTTGCAAGCCACCATGTCAGTTTTAATAACAGTTTATGTTTAAATGTATGCTGAAAATAACTGTGCTCCGTCATGCAATGTCTGACGTTGATGCGAGAGTTACCCTAAGGCTGGAATCTACCCTGTTTGATGGTTATTGATAACAGCTGTTGACACAACTAACCACAAGATTCCCTCATCATCTTCTCCCTGGCTTTCCCGATTGGTTTATCTTCTCATTTTCTTCCTACTGCCATAATGGCATTCCTTATGGTGGTTTACTCCTCAGCTTTTTCTGCAAGTCCCATTTCCATTCCTGGTCTTAAAAAAATCCAGCAACAATAGTAAAAAAAGTCCTAAGTGGCCTCATTTCCTCAATTCGAGTGTGTTAAACTCAATAAACTGAGGCTATTTTCTGCCCAGGTTAATGTCTCAGCTGGGAAACTCAGATGAAAAGTGGATTTGACTACCAGCCTGCTCAGAGATTGCTTTGGGGACATGAGCCTGAATAGCACTTTAAGGTGTCATACAACACAGCTTGTTTAGATATAACTTGTCTAACTCCATTGTCTGCTCTCCTGAGTTGTAAATACAGATCCACGTAGTCGTACCTGAACTTGATCAGCTCTTAAAAAAAGAAACAACAAAAATCCCAAACACAAACCCCACAGAATCTTCCTTGGCCTTAGGATCTGCAACCTGGCAAATAAGATGAAAAACATTAGTGCCCAGTTCAGAAAACCATATTCCTAAAGTATTGCATGAAAGCCATTAGACAGCCAAGATGCGATACCCTATTTTGTTTTCTGAAGTGACATAACAAACCTCCTTCTACTTGCATAACAGATAATTAAAGTACAAAGATAAATGAGAGGGGTTTAATTTTTTAAATTAAAAGCTCCCTACAAATATAATAATTTTTTTCAGCAGTAGCATAAAGACGTCAAAACATTTTGTGTTTTACATTTCACAGTCTTGCTGAAGTAATTAATTTTGAAAGTAAGAAAATCCATTAGCAGAAGGGTATGCTCTGCCGTATTGCTTGTCTTGTAATATAAACAGAACACTTATTTGTTACAGTCAAGTAACAGCACTTTTTGGAGAAATTTTCACCTAGATGAATTATTTATTTGCTTCTATTAGTAAATTGTTGGGTACTAGGGTGCAGATCTTTTTTGAAAACACACACTTAATTTGTGCTGTTCATAGCAATGATAGCTACTCACTCCTTTATCCCTGTTCAAGTTTTAAAGTTGATGATATTTAGGTTGTGTTGAACTGTTTTGCTGTATTCAGCTAGCTTTAGCCTGGCCAAGACTTTTGCAGCAGGAATGTTGAGGTTTAGTCTAAACGCATTACCTTGTATTGTAACCCTTATCTCGCCCCCACTCTGGGCTTCCTTGGTTCCGTGTTGGAGAGAAGGTGGGGGTTGGAGGTCTCTGATCTTGGCCTGAAGAATCCTAAAACTTTTGCTGAGGTCTCATGAGACTACTGTGGGCAAATGAGCCCAGGGCCTTTGAGGAGTGGTGTGGAGCCAGACAAGCTCTGGAGGAGCTGGGGTACTGCAAGCCCTAAGGCACAATCCCTCATGCAGATCTCCAGCACACAGGTTTGCACAGGTAGGATGTACCATTCCTCCGGTGCATCCAGCCAGTTCTGCAGGCTGGTGCAAGGGTAAGTGGATTAATGGTCTGGCTCTTTTTCACTCCTCTGGGGTAACTTGGGAAGTCAGGAGAGAGCAAATCTGCTCTCATGACAAGACTCGCCCAGTATCCACATTGCATGAGGTAGCCAAAGCCCACTTCTAGAGCTTCCTCAGCACAGACACAACCCCTGTTCACTCAGGATGGAGGCAGTGGTCATAGGTAAAGCAAATCATGCTACAGGTAATGATATCCTGAGGTTCACTGTTCTTGGCCAGGACCTATATCTGAGCCTCAGCTACCGCTGAACATCAAGCCATGGGCTGACAGCCTGTATGACACAGTGCTCAGCCTGCCTTAAGCCAGATTTCCACTGTTCAGTGTGAATGTAGATGTTTTATTTTCATCTACGGGAAGGATGCACTAGGAAGGTGAGACCTCCAATATTTTCTTCCTTCTCCACAGACTTCTACCAGAACAAGATATACTGTGAACGTTAATATTGTGTGACTTTTCTTTCCTTTCCTACTCGGGTGGCTGATTTAATATCTTGCCTAACAAAATGCTAGGCATAAAAAATAAATCTTCACAATGTCTTTCCTGCATCCAATAAACATCCAAATGATTGAAGTTTTAAATAACCTAAGAGAACTAAATTCATTTCTTTGATTTGCGCTTCCAAGGGAAAGGAGTGCCTTTGGGTCCTTGGCAGATGGAACATTAGTCTCTTTTTTCTTTTCTTTTTCCTTTTTCTTTATTTTTTCTTTTTTTTTTTCTTTTTCCTTTATCTTTTTCTTTTCTTTTCTTTTCTTTTCTTTATTTTTTCTTTTTTTTTTCTTTTTTCTTTTTCTTTTTTTTTTTTTTTTTTTTTTTTTCTTTTTTTTTTTTTTTTTTTTTTTTTTTTTTT